>QEWY01001572.1:0-40581 GCA_006503575.1 Baylisascaris schroederi
ATTCAAAGTCCTGAGTTGTAACAGCTACACCACGGGACCGCAAACTGTTCGTGATTTAGGAATTTTAAGAGGGATCGACTACTTTGGAAGCTAGTTTGTTAAAATAATGTTGGAGGTCACCTCCCCTACATTGAGAAGTCGCTTCCCCTGTCCATGAGAAGTGAGGTTACCTTCCGAGTTCATAGATACGAGGTCCCGGAGAGATTCGAAATCCCGTCGCACGATTCAGAGTCGTGAGTGCTCACCGCTACACTACGGGACACCTGATTGTTCGCGATGTACGAATATTTCAGACCAATCGGCTTTACCCCGGTGAGTATAAAGTGTTTCGCTGCTGATTTTACTGTGAGGGCGTCAGGGCGAGTGATCTGCCGCAAAAAGGCGAATTTCGATTTTCTTATTCCGTTGCAGCCAAATTACTATACCACTATTCGATTCATCCACTTGATCGGATCAGCGCTGAACGTCTACGTTCTTTGTCTGCATTGCATATGGCAATATTAGGGACACTGTGGATATCTTAATATGTACCATTTTCCATGCGAGTGCATATTTCGCTTTCAGTTGGTCTACAAATTATTCATAGGATGTTTTGAGGGATGTCAGCTTCTCCGAATCTTTGAGTATAGTTGTTAGGTCGAACCCTCAAAAATTCACTGGTTCTCTGAGATGTGTCTATATGTTTATGCGCATGTTTTTTTGTTCGTATTGATGGGTTTTGAGCAGGGGCTTCTACGCACGTTTAAAGGAGGACGACGATTCAGGAAGCATTGAAGCCGTTTTTTTATTGAGAGGTATGACTTGTCTGCCACCCCGTTGCTGGAAATCAGTTACGTTCTGCCATTCGCGATAACATACAGTAGCAAGAACCAACAATTTAGGGTCAATGAAATCGAAATGCATTTTGCGTTGTTTCGAATAGTTGAGACTCATTCGACATGCTATTCCTCGAGAAATACAAGAGCTACGGTGTTCTTTGCAATTGTAGCGAAAACTTTAAGCTTCAAGCCTGCCATCTGCTAGTACTCACAAGCTGTGTGCAGTTGTCTTATATGAAGGTGTGCACAACATTAATAGTCTTCCTATTGTGTCCAAAAAATTTCAATTGCATTTACCATATTGCATTTTTGCTTGCAAGCATTTCTTTCTCATGCTAGAAATATTTGAAGGCCATATCTTGCGACTGCAAATGTAATTCTTTTCGCGCAATTTGTGATCGCGCTTCAATTGCACAGATTCTAGCCCTTCTGAAATTGTATTGCTATGCCTTAGCAACACATTAATTCAAAAAAATAAAATAATTAGTGGTTTCATGCAAGAAGCTATTCTTTTCCCATCATTTCTTCATGTCGCATCGATCGACAGGTAATTCTTTGCTGAAACGTTTCATCGACAGAAAACAGCTCCGTTAAGCAGTGTACGGTTCCGGCTTTTGTTAGTGAGAATGAACACTTGAAAATGTTATAACCATGCCCAGTATTTTCATCCCATGTAATCAACAAATTCTTAATTTTTCACTGACTTTTGCTCATGCCTGAAGATTTTTAACTCTTCAACAGTCTGCGATCCCTAATCGTCTGTTCTGGCAATACCAAAATCAAAAGTTTGGTGTTCCTATAGAGATATACCGAAAGCAACAAATGAGCGAAGATTTCGACACGCTAATTATTGGTTTGTTGCTCATGTTTGCAGAGGAAAATTATAACCTCATATATTTGACACTGATGACAAACATGTCATGCGATCGGCAGCAACAATGAACGTGCTATGTAGATCATTTCCTGATTTGCTCTTTCACTTGACTACGAACATAAACAAGAAAATTTTTGGCTGTCTTTATTTCGCTTGCATTGAATATTTTGAGCTTCATAGAACTATCTCAGATTTCTCTGAAACTACATGAAAATGCTTCGAAACTATTGCGGAAGCCTTATTTCTCTTCAACGATTTAGTTGTTTAATCGAAATGAATAAAAATACACCTTTTGTTTCCTTAGATATAGTTGTTTAGTCATATAGAGAATTTACATCGGCGTCGTTCGAAAACGAAAGGAATAATTTATAATTTGATAGTCATCCATTAAATATCCATGAAAACGATCGGAAATAATGACTGGAAGCGGAGGAAGTGTTGAGTTCAAATTGCAAATGCATCCATTGTTTCCATCTTAAGAATATATTTTGAAGATAGTATTTGCAAGTTCAATTTTTTTTCATCTTTGCTTTGATATGTGCCAATATTTCAAAGCATGCAGAATTATGTCTTCCCATTCTTTGAATCATTGGTTTAAATTTAGCGCCTAGTTACTTCACCGATTATCAGTAAGAAGAAATGATGAGGTTAGTAATGCTTCCTGCTCCTTTCCCCACCTCAACCCTTGGTGCCAACTATTTGCAGCCAGCGTTGAAATGAAATCCCTCTCGAAGTGGTTTTATTCGAATGAAAAAAAAGATGACATAAATTTTCTGCACAAAAAGTTGCTTTTCTCTCCGATTCTCAGCGCTTTTTATAATGAAAACGGAAGGATATATTTGAAAAGCTTTTTTTTTTAAAATTTCATATGCAAGACTTCTTGATTTTCAATAAGCTGCTGAAATTGATGGGTAAAATAGGATGAAAATTCATTGTAAAGAAACCTATCCGAAGATTTTGCTACTTTTCCACAAGAAAAAAAAACACAGAAAAGAACGAAGAATTGCGATCAACGACAAAGTGATATGCGTAAAGGCTTTTTTTTCTATTACTATCATCGTATTGCGCTGATTGGACAGCAAAACTAATTATTTTCTACTTGTTGTGCCTATATGTTGTTTCCATGTTGTGTTAATCAACTTGTAAGACCAACTTCCATATGGGATCATCACTGAAAATTGTTGCCTTGTAGATTTATCTATGTCGCGCAATATTTTCTTCATAGTTGTGCCCTTTAAATGTCAGCAAATCCTTCCATACTGCATCGAATTTCATTGCGCACAACGCATCGCCTACATCACAATGGTGAATATGCTTATATCAAGAAATTTTTTCACAATATGGTAACGAAGTTTCGCTAAGAGTTTAAGAGGATCTGAACAATATAAGCCAGCCGAACAATTACATCTATATATACAAAAAATACACGTTGAAATCATTTCACCTATATGGCACTGGTGTGATCAGGTGGGCAGGCCGAGCTATATAGAGCAAAGTATTCCGGTTATTTAGAGCAAAGTTTCACAGAAACCTCGGAAATGGGAACGTTGCGAAAAAATTGTTGCTAGGTGGTTGTTAAGAAATGTATTTTGTCACCGATTTTTTTCTGTAGTGGTTAAACATATTTTTGTTAGGTAGCGTATCCACAGGTGGGATGAGTAATGCATATGAACAAATAGCTGTCAAAAAATTGCATATATAATTGGTTCAATTGCTTTTTGTTATAACACTTTAACTTAACTAGAGAACAACCATTCAAAAATGCCATAGACGACAGTGAAAGAATGAAAAAAAATCTGTTGCGATTTTCAATCAATGGGATTGGCTCCTTTCATTTTCAATCAATCCATTTCTGCATAGAGGCCAGCTTTATCCTTAAATGCGGCAATTGACATATGGATTGATAGGCAATGAAAGAACAAAAATGAACTCTAGATAAAGCGCAAATAATTTACGAACATATTAAGCGTCAGCGTATGTTGTTTTATACTAATGCATAATTGCACCTATTGAACAGTTGGCTAGATTTGGTGTGTGATTACTCATTCATTTAGAGAAACACTTCATGTTGAAGAGTTCTTGAAGCGTCGGAGAATTGGGCCACTTGTCACGCTATATCAGTTCTTCATTAGGCCACTTGAACCTTTTTCTGTTATTTTCTACTAATTACGACGAGTAAAAAATCAGAGAACAAATGTTTGGCGGTAAAAAAAAATGTGACAGCTCTATGCAAGATTTGAAAAGAAATTCCAAATAAATTATGGTCTCAAATTTTACTTTTTCAGCTCGATAAAAATTTTCGGATTTATTATGATGACAATGTATAGTGTAGTAGGTACTCTCTAGAAGTAGAAAAAGTAAGCTTTATTGGGAAAAAAATTCGCGCAATATATTTTTATTCTGTCAAAAAATACAAAAGGTTTGATGATTTCGTTGAAAGATGTAGATTTTGTAAAGTGTTCATTTCTGAACATCTATTGCCATCTATGATGGCAACAACGCGAGCAGTGTGTCTTATTTGATCTATTCAGAATTCACCGCTATACTACAATGTAAAATCATAGCCGACTACTAAGTACGAAGCAGTATTGACATTACGAAGCATGCGAACTATACAAAGCGAGGATGGTGACAAAGGGGATGAGGAAGAGAAAGGAAGTGGTTCTTTTTTGTTTTCCATCCTGCTTAATGACAAAGCTCAGATTATAAAAGCAATGTTTAAGTGAAATTGCTGTCGAAGAAGAGCAGTCATGAATTCATAAATATAGAAAAACATGTTAATTCTGCTGTTCGCTTCCCTTTTTATCAGTTTTTTTTTTTTTTGCTTTTCTGAGTGATTTCTTGTCAAATATTCTCAAACATATACTCATATTCATGTTGTTAGTCTTCTAGAAGAAAACACTTCAATTCAGAGAAAAAAAAAAATGTTTTGCATTCATTTTGGGTTATTATTGCTAGGCTTATTGCCAAGTTTACTTTCATAATTGCAGTTTTCAGTAACATTCAAGCATTTATAGCTGATGTGGAAATAAGCATCGCTTATTCAACCTCTTCTTAGCATATCTCCTCCAGATCAATAAGATTTTTCGTGGAGCTCAACTATAATCCTCTTCTTCTTAATGCTGATTCTTTATAAAGCAATAGCTTTTCCTCTACGATCACAGAATTGTAATTGGACTTGTTTGTATATAGTGAGAGTGAGAATAAAGGCTATAATGAATGAGCATTTTGGCTGCCTCATAGAAGTAAACCACGTGAATAGCACACCCCGTTTGCGTTCATGTTCGCTAATCCAAAAGAATCTCGTTTGTGTTGCACTTGCAAACGACAATGGAATGTTCTGCTAAAAACTACCGAGTTTTTACGAAATTTCGACTCATTATTTATTATTCAAATAATTTCAGTGTTCATTCAAATCAGCGGAATAAGTAACTCTCTTTACTTTGGTGAGGAGAATATGAGGCCAAAAAAATGCGCATTGATAAAATTTTAATTCTGAAAGGCTGTCAACAAGTGCTTTAAATCGATCAATAAATGAACAAGTAGATAAACAAGTAACCAAACAAATAAATATAACTTTTATTTTCAATTGTAGACCCCCTGATATGTGGTCTTTATAAAAAGCTTTTTGATCCTTCATTTCTATTTAGTTGAAAGCCCTACACGCTATAATTGTGAAAAATAAGAATGCAAATTTGCTAAGAATTCCCCAAATCAAAATAATATTGAAATATAATGAATATTCTTATTGTGAGGTACTCAATAAAGTTCAACAAAAATTCCAAGCCATTGAGCAAGTTTCTTAAAGAACAATTTCCTTGCGCGATAATCGTCATGATTCATCATATATTACGAATAATAGTTATTGCAGTACGATTTTCACTCAAATTGAGCGTCGCGTGACGAGTACTTATTAATCGCAATCGCACAATGCCTAAATTCATATATATAATGCTTTTCCGAATGTTTTCGCCAATATCTTTATTCAACAGGTCTAATGGGCGTCGTTATTGACATTTGAGGTGATTTGCGTTGATTCGAGTTGAGGAATAGATAAAACGCAACAATGCATTCTAATGTATTGTTTCGTCACAATCATTAATCCATTTAATTATTCAACAAATATTCTCTCTAGAAAGCTCGATGAAACAGGCAACATAACGGTAAGATGTCGTACAATGTCTTTATTCATTACTTATTGTATCTATGTGTTTATCGTATCTCATTGAGAAACTTAAATGATTGTGATGCTAAGGGTTTCTCCTACTGTATGGCGGTGAGAATTGTCTAATGAAAAACATAAGCAATTTTTTTCAGTGTAATGGGAACTAAATGGTTTTATTGAAGCAGAATGCATGACTTTAAAATTTAAGTAAATTTAATTACAAATAAATGAACAAGAATTAATGTGATAGCATATTTGATTGGCTTTTTATTAATATCTTCCGCTTAATTCGATATTTTTCACGAAGAGGAATAACCTCCTCTTAGATCATACGAAAAATTCAGAGATGCCTAATTTATCAGGAACTACCTCGTCTTCTAGGCCATATTTTACGTCTTTTTATTCTTTCCGTAGCTTTTTCGTGGTCGCTAATTAAAATATACCCATCGTTAGAGCAGAAAAATGATTTAAAGCATAGATCAAATGTAGTCTGAATTTGTTTCGTCTATCCCTACCTTTCGAAATCTTCACTCACCCCTGTATTATACCCATCGCAGTTCTTTAATGAACGTCCCACAAGTTTTACTATCAATCCTCATTAGCTGCCGTACAACCATAATAACCTCTTCTAAAAGATATAGGAGCATTCGGGCGATATAAGGCGCTAAAACAGCAATGAACATTAAATAGACCAGTGGGGGGTCGGCAGATGAGAATTGATGGACCATGCTGTCGCGTAACCGATACTCCACTCACCTCTTGACTTGTTAATACCCTGTACAATAATGCAACATCGAGTGCATATGAGCATGTTCATTTGTGTCAATTGTTTGTTGGTCTCATTGCTCTATTTCTTCACAGATGTTTTTGCTTTACTTCCTTTAGATGCAAGCGTCAATTTGCAATATGCTTCATTTGCGTTTTGCATGATTTATTGTGCCGTGAGGGGATCGGAAATTGCTATTGACCCATTTTTTCACTCATACCTCTTTAGCATTGTAGAGAAGTAATAGTTTTTTCGATCGTAATTTAAGGAATTGTTTTCAGAAAAATATCACTTGAATTTTTCTGAAAGCATTGCAGAAAATCGAATTTCTCAATACATTTGTCGGACGCACGTTGCAAATATTGCAATTTCGGTGTCCTCCAAGTGCTCCTAATCTATTGCTACTTTATTTATGCTGCAATCGCTAACCAAATATTGCAGTCTCATTTAATATTCGATATGCCATCCGATCATTGAACCTTTGACGAGATTTTCAACTAGCATTGGCCATATGTGTCTCGCATTTCGAGCAAAAGCAATGCAATCAATCGTCACTGCAAACCTGCACATAAAAATTCAAAAAATTGCCCATATGCTCATCAGCAATTTTTTCATTTATTGCATTTAGGGAGTCGCGCTTTCCAATTTCCTGTCGAAACGCTTTAAAATGGCGCAAAAAAAACGCGCAAGTCCTTGATTGAACTTCCAAAGTGCTTGAGTGCACACAATTTGGCACCATTAGCTTGGCTTCCTACCCTCGTCCACGTTGCGTTACTTCTATAACTGTGGGCTTGAAGAGGCGTTTTCACCAATATCGTATCACTTCACTGCATCTTTAAGCTAAATAACATCACTTAGTTGTTAGATAACTTTATGCTAAATAACATCATTCGTGCCGTAATAATATCACAAAGATTGAGCTAATAAGAGATTGACGTTTCCACAATGACTAGAATTTGCATTTTTCTTTGCTTTTGATTGCCGCAAAAAAATTCTGCCTTTATTCTATGGATTCATTTATGCCATTTGCATATTAAAAAGTATTTTTTCTACTGAAAGATCAATTCGGAGACATTGGTGGAAGGTCAATCATCCAACAAGGCTTCTCTCGTATCTTTGAAAGAAACGCTTTTTTTGGCAATATCCCAAACAAGAACATTTTTTTTCAAAAAAAAAATTTTTTTAACAAGAACATTTGTTCGCTTAACCAAGGCAATAGCAATAATTTTTATTATTTTCAATGTGCTTGAGATATTATAAAAATGCCGGAATTACACTGCACTCTGGACTAGCGATCAAAGTATAAAGATTAAGCAGTAGTAAATGAGTGCATATGTTTCAATTTTGGCGTGATGTGTGCTCACTATATAACAAAATACTTATTTTGGTGTATATTTATGCACTCATTTTACGACATAACTTGGTACTATTTTGATATGTCATTTTAGTGCATATTTTAGCACGTATTTCAGTTCATATTTACAACGTCTTTCATCTTATATTTCCTTCACATATCAGAATTTTTTTAGCCCAAAATTGCATTGTTCTTCTAGAATATTTATTAGCTAAAGATTGATACTGTCATAAGATCGAAATTAATTCAAAAGTGCATTGCTCATATAAAATCTTCTCTTAAATTCATTCAATTCAACAGCTAGCTCAATAAGAAAAAATCGTAGATCAACTAGAGTTTTGAGGTAAATTAAGCGAATTAGGTCTGCATTTTGAAGAATTTTACATCCGCAACGAGGCCGTAAATTTACATCGGTTCTTCTCAACTTTTAACGTTCCATTTGCAATATTGAAAAATATTCAGCCATATTTTTTCTTTTTGCAATCGATATTGTTTCATTCATTCATTAAGGCAATATACTTGAATGGCAATATATACTACAGTAGGCTCGAAAACTCGGCATAGAAGTAAGCAAGTAAGTTAGAAAGTAAGTAAGTTAATTAGTTAGTAATGAACAAATATAATTTGTAAAGCAAAGATGTTGTCGTCTTTGGAAGCAATTGTTGTTGCTTGTAATTGTTCGCATGTTTTTGTTTACTACAAATGACTGCATGGGAAATTGTCTTTTCTAATCAACTTTTGCCTCTATTTTCGCACAAAAAGAACTCTTTAGCAATATATAAAGCTTATGTATTATTAGGAGGTATAGTTATTAGCGAATTTTTTCTAAACTCCGAGCAATTTTAGAAAAAATTCAACATTTTTATGCAGTTATATTTTTACATTTCGATGTTTTCACTCATTAAAATACTGATTAACATATATTTTACATCAATACTTAATTATTCATCTTCACTGATCTATTAGTGTTTGTGCATTTTTATTGATAAATAATTTTTTTAAAATATTTCTTCAATTTTGTGAGAAAGTGCATTTGTATGCTATCCTAAGTGCTTAGGATTATAATTCTTTATTCAAAGATACCACTTCATGACATTATTTCTCCTCTATCATAAGGTCAATAATAATCGATAAAAAGACTATTTTGGTAAAAATTACTTTTCATACACTTATCAGGTATTAAATAATACTCCTAATGAGGGCCTTCTAGATTGCCAAGGTTTATGAGTAAGTTTTATTTTTTAAATTCATACTCAATGAAATTTTCAAGTAATCGATAGTTCGATATTATGAGTGGAATGAAACAACAGTGTAATGTAAAGATTCAAACATACTTTGGTTATATGAGATCGGATACTGCAATTAGTAATGATGATTCGTCAGCAAGGTGAACAACGCTCAAGTTTCAATGTTGATGCGCTCATTATGCGTTGGAATGGGTACAACTGCATTGACGGGTCAACGCTTCCAAAGTGTTAATCTCTAAATTGCCTACCGCTATTTGTATTATATTCGTCATACCGTTCGTTGTAATCTTGTTCATTTATTTGCATTTTACTTGTTTAGTAGTGTTCATTTCTGCTATATCCTAATTATTGTTTCTTTTTTCTTTTTTTTTTATCGCTAGATGAATGCATGAGCAAGTATTATCATTCGATTACTGCTAAAGCCATAAATTAGCATATTATTTATTATGAATGCCCATTACTTAAAGGTAATCGCATACAATTGATGAATCGTGCAATCGTTGCAACTTCATAGAACAGTATAAGAAAAGGCTAAGAATCTTGAGTAAAATGACATACGTCAAAGGAGATGCGAATTTTGCGCCCAGATTACTTTCAATAAATGTTTCACAGAAGGTAGTAGTAATGTTTAGTCAGAAAAAGTTCTCTTTTTCTTTCTTATATTGTTGGACGTCTTCGAAACTGTTGGTAAATGACGATAGGGTGACTTTAAAGTCCCTTTGACAATTCGTTGAGCGAAGATCGCATCTCAGCTTAGAGAAGATCATATCGGAGCTTAGAGAAAACTTGTTTTCATCCACAGCATCACAGGTTTCTGCATAATAAAAGCAAAACCTCTTGAAGATAAAAGAGAAATTCTTCCATTACTGGTAGGAACTTGATGAATTAGAAGTTTCATATAATGAAAGTATGCTTAGAGTACCTCTATGATGAATAGGTCTTACAGATTTTATGATTAGCACTAAATCCTTATTATTGAAGCGATAGCTTAGAGGTAAAAATGATGCTTCGAATGATGAACAAGCATTGAAAGATGTATTATCGGAAACTGCTATGCAAATATTTATGTGCAATTGCCACAAGAGTATTTATAAAATATACCGCTTATATTTATTGTTGGCGAGAAAAACTTTTTTCAATTCGATTTAGATATAATGTTGCAAATTAAAAATTGTTATAGAGTGATATATTTCGAAAAAGAGTTTATTAGTTGAAAATCTTGCGTAAAGCTATGTGATTAAAAACGAGCAATGGATTGACAATTGTTTAGACAATTTGCTTGAAATATTGGGCGAGCAATTCATTGCCGAGAGTAATTCTATTGGATAATCCTTTTGCCGTTTTGCATTTCTTCAATAAAATAAACCTAAACAATGTAGAATTTTTAGAAATTGATTTTTGCATATTGCCCATTATCAATTAATTTTAATACTATTAAAAATCACTTGAAAATATTATTTCGAGTTTTTTATGAATGAATTTTTTTTTATTTTTTTTTCATTTCACTAATTACATCAATTATCAATGTGGGAAAAATGCTTGAACGTATAGCCGAAGAAACTTCTTGAATTGCTCGATATTTTATGCATAGATCACAACTTCGAGTAATATAGTTGGTTGATTAATGTAGTAAGAGGCTCTTAAGTGTTGCTATGTACTTAATGGAACCGCTAAAGATATTTGCTTACTACTAAAAAAAAGTCAATTTGAATCATTCGCAAGGAATGACGTTCCGAAATTTTAGAAGTAATTTTGCTTTAATGAGATTCAAATTCTATAGCTGCGATATTTCAGAGATATTTTTCTTACGTTCTATGCGTTAGCATATCGTCTCGATTCAACATTTATTATGTACGACAATAAATTCTTCATTTCTTCCCGCACAAATAATCTCTCTTTCTTTAATGTCATTACCGTTGCAATATGTTTTACTAAGTTTCAATATCGTTTTCCATAGCACAATATATAACCATTAATGATAATCGGTACGTGGAGTAACTTTTGATTAGGAACGGAATGAGAGGAGAGAAGATTTAAGCCAGAGGAAGGAAGCGGGAGGGTACAAGGTTAGGAACAGTATGTCTTCTTTCCTGAAAAATACTGAGTTGCTGAAAAAAAATTTCTCCCACATAATACTTTTTTTTGCATTCATTATTTTATTATGCTAATAACCATTCTTCTGAATTTTTCATTCAACGACCAACTTTTTCAAAAATTCAGCATATAAATTGCGGGAAACAGGAAATTACCATAATGTTCTGGTGTAATCGAACACCTTCGATGCTCATCATAGTTTTCTACAAGGCTTTAACATTCATACCGGATAAACATCGCAAATTACTTGTCCGTTGATCAGTTAAATTTGCTAGCGCTTAATTTCCCGTTTCACACGCTTTAGTATTCTCACTCCTCCCCTCGAGGCATACAGATTCGATGTATGGAATTCATAAAATGCCACTCTATTTACTCTCGTAGCTCTTTTTATTCGATTGCCTTATCATATTTGTTCCATCTATAATATTTACAACGAAATAACTATCAAGAAACGATTGCCAATCTCATAAGGCGCACTTTTATTTCGGCTATTTTGCAGAGAATAAGCAATCTTTGCGATGTATTTCCGATGAATTTGTTAGACTCATATGAGAGCATTTCTTAGAACTAGAAGAATTATTTCATCATGGCTAAAGTTTTATCTAAGCACTTATATATTGTATGAACCGAAATATTTCCTACAATATACACTAAAAAATTCGATATTTGAAGTATTCCCTGTTATGAGGAACCTAAATTTGACAGAATTGTCCCTAAATTTGGCAGAATTGTCATCTACATACTCGTTCTCCTAAAATAAGGTTTCTAGAGGTATAGTGAATATAACTCCATCGTAAGCTCTCCTCATATCCATATTTATTAAAAACTGAAATAAAAAGACAAAATGAAAAAAAACAATGCGGGATCGAACTTCAGCCGTGCTTTTATAAAATTTGAAAATTATTCATCACTTCAAAAATATGCATTCCATTCGTATTGTTGGATCATTACTCGAGTAGTTAAACGTATTTAATAGGGTTTCTCATCTCAATGCGTAGCAATAAAAATGGCACCAATGTGCATCATTAAGTCATAATAATTTAAAGATTTTAGCAAACGCTTTGAATATAAGGTTTTATGTTCCCATTGTAAAATTTGTTCGAAATTCACAAAAAATATTGCTCTGTTTTTTTCCTAACTGAAAAAATTTTGTTGAATGCTCATTGAAAAAAAATGAAATCATGAGTAGAATGAATATTTTCGAAAAGAAAAATCATATGTTCATTCAAAGAAATGAAATATCCAAAAGCTTTTTTTATATATGTACAATACTTCTGCAAGAACTCTCAAATATTTGTATTTGTCAGTGAAAATATTATTTTTGAGCTATTTTTGTTTAGAATGCGAAAGTAACGCGGAAAATTTTTTTCAAAAAAAAATCATTTCGAAAAAATTTCGAGTTATTTATTGCGGATCTTCGTTGTTCTATCCTTTCTTATTCGATATTGAAATAGTTAGGTTAATATGAAAACGATGCTGCATTAGAGTTTCTTTTTTTTTTTTTTTGCTGAATCTCTCACATTATGAACACATATGAAAAAGAGCTTGAAATTTGGCACTTTTTTAAAAAAAAAAAGCCACCTTCTTGATAAATAAAAAGGAAAATGCTTATATGTTGCACGTTATGCGATGCGGGTAATAAACAACAGTGGTGTGAGGCACGCAAACGACGATTGAAAGCTTGCCGACTGAATTATGGTGATTATTTGATAATTGGCATTGTGCTTCAATGCTATGCAAATTTATTGTTAATGACCGAGGAAAATTACAATTTCACCTAAAGGGAACACTGNAAATTTTGCCATTTCCTATATTCTACCCGAAAAAATTTACATGATTTACTTGTAATAAATAGAAACAAGATAATGCTTTAAGGTTTTAACCAATACATTTTTCCACAACCCGATCGATACGTGATAAAAATCCGAACGAAGTGCAAATGTACGTAAATTTTTCCCTCCTCAAATAGTTATAAGTTCTTTTAGAGTTGATAGATCAAAGGAAATTTATGATCTAAGAGGCCGTTTTCTAGCAAACATTATGCCTACAAAATCCTATAACTCTGGATTGCGAATTCAGTGCTGTCCAAGTTGAGAGCAAACATTATGCCTATAATACATGTACATTCATATTTGAGGGCAGCGACGACGTTTACAGAAGCACAAAAAAAAAACAATTTATGCACATCTATCAGCGTTAAAGCTCACCAGTGATTAAAAAGTCAACGAACTGACTCAAAAATTTCCCTTAAATTACAACCTCGTGGAAATCTCCACTCTCCCAGTTGGCGACTAGTTTAGAACACCGGCACGACCTCATAGAACATGGTGAATGGATTTGAGTGGGCAAATAAGCACCTTTTCGTTGGGAAAGTCATTTTTGTATATGCATCATGGCATATGAATGCGAATTTACAAGAACATTCATTTAAGGGCGGTGCTAATTGCACGCTTGGAAATCCTAAAATCACTCATTTTTGACAGATGTTTTCCATACGTATGTTATATACGGGGTGTCGTGTGTTGTGGGCGGCGCTTGAACATCTTCGAGGGCGGTACCCGAAAGAAGGTGCATAGAGAGAAACGCGCTGCCAAGTGTGCCTCAGCTATGGATCAACCTCCGAAAAAATGTTCCGTCACCCATTACGGCTGCCTATTTTCTAGTATGCCTGAATATCAAAATCGGCCTAGTTAATTCTAGCATCCTATTTAAATTCGATCAGCCGAACTCGCTCGACCGGTCGACTTTTATTCATTCATGTTTGTGGATCGATCGGCTGATAGCCATGACAGATCGACCAATTGACGGTCAAGCTATCAATCGGTGAAATCACTGATCATTTGTCGGCTCGGATCGCCCATTCAAATAATTTTATAGGATGCCTTAGATTCTCTTGCGTTTATTTCATCTTAGCTTCGAACGGGGCAATAATTTTCGAATGATTTTGACCAATTAGGTTGTAGAACCGTTCCATAGTTAATTTACTAATTGATCTTCTCCATTTATTTAACTAAATAAAAAAATATATATTCGCTGCGAGATTTTCTGCATCCGCTACAATCTTCTTTAAAGAAGGTGAGAGAAGGATGGACAGGGAAGACCTCACAACTTCCTCTCAAATTTTTGATGTTCTTGTTTGCTTAATTTTATTCAGCATAAGAAGAGCATTTTATCCTCAAGAAGTTCACGTTTCAATTCGTTGATTAAGCGTCAAAAACATATTGCAGTCGTATAAATCGTGCTTTCCTCGAAATCCTGACGGCTTTCCTTTCCCATAAATGAGAATAGGAAGGACAGGCGCGACGCCATAACCCCTTCACTTTATTAAATTTAAGCCGTTTTCTATTATAATCTTCAACTCTCTAACTTCTATTGCATTTTACATCAAATTTTTTTACTTTCTAATCAATAACATATATTTCATCGTATGTTTCTTTGTCGTTAGAATTAAGGTTATTGTCAATATATATTAATGTATACTGAGAAGTCTATAAATAGTCTAAAATTTCGCTTTGCTACCTCGACCCTATCGGAGAGATTTCTCGAAACCTCGATTTTGTGGATTCTGCATTTCGGCCCATCTGAAACCTTAGAAATATTCGTCATTCTTATGCTCTTTTACAAACTTGCTTTGCAAAAATGCCTTATGATGAATGATTTCTGTGGAAGTGTGTTTAATGCGAACAGCCCACCGACTGGCATTTCATCTCGAGAGCTACTCAAGCTAGAATAACGAAATTTCATAGATATAATGAACACCATAGGATGTTTTTCCATATTTTATAATACTTTGATCCATCAATTTCCAAAGTAACTAGAAACATTTGAAAGTGCAGAATAAAATTGCATATATTTTAAACCGATCAGTCCTTCTGTTTTCTGCAATCTGCCCGCGGGAAAGTGAATCTCTCATTTAAAACATATTTGAGTTATAGGATCAATTGAAGTATGAGTGCCATAATTTACATATTTACTTTTTATTGGTAACTAACAAAATTAGTTTGCCACTTAAGCGAATGCAAAAGCGCATATGTTATATCAGCTCTTCAAGTTCTTCATTTACTTCCCATCTATTTGATGGTTGCGCTGATGAAAAATTGGCACTACGAAATATCTGAAAAAAAATATATTGGCATTAATAAATTATGAAGTGAAGAGAAGGAATGATTGAGAATGCTCTAGAAAATCCAACTAAAGCCCTTATCTAAGTATTAGTAGTTAAGTACGAATGTAATAAGAAATATAATGTCATAAGAAATATTTACTAGATTTCTTCTACATATTTGTCGATGATATCAATCAATTATGATCAGTTTATTTCACTTTTGAATCGTCTCTTCAAATCGGAAAAGATTTACAATGAATTCATCAATCGAACGATTTGATAGAATAAAAGTTTACTTGTCAACTGTCTTATTTGCAGATAAAAAACTTTCAAAGTTGTTCGCATCAAAAAAGAAATCTATGGGATTGTCCTCTAGGCTCATCGATGTTCTCTTTTTTTTTGAAGTAGACGAGAACGTTTTCTAGAGGATTAAACTAATCCCAATCTGCTGCTACGCCGTTTAGTTTTTCTTCTTTAAAAATTTTCTTTCACAACTCTAAAAATTGAAATATTCATTGCGCATATCTTCTATATCTATGAGGCATATTCGAATTGCTAGAATTTATTGCAATAATAAATGTTTTTCCCACGTTTATAGTTGCGTTGATTTATTCTTTCAATATTATACTTCCGTTTTACACAATTTATATTATTCGCTTGTGAGTTTATAAGTGTATCAATGACAAAATTTGCATAAAAGTTTTTTTATATTTAATTTGTTTAAAAAAATGAACGCCGAGAATAGAAAAAAGCGTGATCGCTTCATTAAAGTACAAGTATCATTTCTGATATCGCTTACTTCATTTACTCCATGTTACTTCCATTTTTGAAGTCTGATGTGTGAATCCAATCGTTGCAATCCCCATGGATATTTTAAATTTTTTGCAAAAATTCGCACCTATTTGCAAAGCAAAATTGTATATAAAAATTCTCCAATACTATTTTAGCACTCAATATATAAATTCCTATTATATTTATATATAGTTGATGTACTATAATAGAAAATGTAAAAGTATGAGGATAAAAGAATAATATTGCATTTGAGAATAGAATGTCTCTCGAAGCGTTTAACTGATTAATTCTACTTGAGTGAAATGGAGCTGCAAAACTCGCAATTGAATCAGTATCCAACATATATTTTTTCCGCACTACTAAATATATCGACAGAAACATAAATTGAAAGGTTTATGACTTCAATCCATCAAAAAAAAAAAAGAAAAAAAAAGAAAAGTAAGAAAGAAAGAAAAAAGAAAACAAACTTGTCTTTGATGAGATGAAATGTCCATTGATATATCGGTCGCAATTCGTTGCGCAAAAATAACCTCTTATATTTGCATAGCAAAATTAAACACGTATGCGATTACTATTAGGATAATAACTACAGGACAAGAAAATTAAAGTAATTGGTAAAGAGGCTAGTTGGACGAGATGATCAAGGGGGGAATTGCTTGAAAAGAAGAGATATTTCCGGGCGAAGATGAAAATTTCATAGATAATGTAATAAATTAAAATTTAGTTCCATTTGTTGATCGACATACCTCTACTAAATGCTTAGATAGAAAGCTTTAATATTCTATATAATATTTATATAAATTAATGAATATATCTACTTGAGAATGTTGTAATTATGTGTGATAAAGTAATCCCATAGCGCAAATAATGATTCATTTTGCAGAATATTTTCAATTATTTCGAAATAAAACTTTTATCGGGCATTAAAAAATTAAAGTCACTATTGAAATATTTCGATAATCAGCTAAATTTCTCTTTTGCTCTCAAATGAATCGAATGGCATAAAATTGTTTCTAAACGTTCGTTTGGAAAGCTTTTGATTGATCGACAAGTTCTTTCATTTCTTTGCCATCACACTCTTTTACAGCCTAATTGAACGCCTAACTAGGCAATTATGCTTAAAGTTGGTTTTTCAACGCTTGTAACAGAGCATCGCTGAAAGCACCATAATCACTAAAGATAACGACAGTTTTTTTTCCTTTATTATTGAACCGAAAAAAAATTATTTCTTCGAGAAAATCCCAGTTTTTAATCATTAATTGAAAAGCACCTCCATTAATCCAAAAAAAAAAAAAAAAAAAAAAAAAAATGCTTTAAAAAATTCTATCATCAAAAAAATCCTTATTTATTGAAACGAGAAAAGTGTCTTTGCAACTCCTGTATATTAAAAGCACTCGCTAATAAGTAGCCTATAACAGTATATTGGTGGGATGTTGAAAATGTTGAATATTGTTGAATATTATGCATTTGCTTCACGTTTGCTTTTTGCCCATAATCGATATGCACGTTTTCAAAGTGAATTGTGGATTTTGCTTTTGCGACCACTCAACCGCAACACAAATCAACAAATTGCATACACTCTGATCGGATGAAACATCGCAAAAACAACAAAATATGTGCGTTATGCCTTGAGTAAGAAATCAAATTTACAAACTTACCTAAAAAACATAACTATGTATTACTTTCAACAAAATATATTGAAAAATCATTTGATTTGTTGTTCATGTATTATCTACGACAGATCATATTCATAGTTACATAGCCAATTTGAGATAAATCTTTGATAAGATATGATAAATTTGCCACACTTAAGATAAGATATATTTATTGATAAATATTAAAGTGCTGTAGTTGTGTTAACGGTTTAGAAGTCAACTATGAAATATTTCTTTCGTACTATAAAGCTAAAAATATGAGATATTTAAATTACAATGAATGCATATGCTATTTATACTTATTTGGCTGCTTTATTTTGCTTTATAAAATGCAATAAATTTATTGCACAACCATACTCGAAGCAGGTTTATAAGTAAATTTCAGAACTGTATTATTATTTGCAACTTTTCTCTCACCTCATTCACACCGTTTTTTGTTTCCCGCAACTTAACGAAAAGAGCGAAAAAAAACAGCCAAGTTGCTCTATTGGCCTTAGTTACCGCAATGTATGAGCCTAGTAAAAAACCACCCATAAACCGAAGAAAGGTGAAAACACCGATCGTTAAGGATTACAAAATAGGGATCGCTAACCCTAATTTTCGATAGGATTTTTTTCAGTGGGAGTACCTCCTACTGCAGGACCATAGTTATTATTTAATTTGTAACAGGAAGTGAAAAATTTTCTATAAAAAAGGAGGATATATCATTTCAGGCTTGGTTACAATCTAACTACTTCATATTCCATAACCCGTTGGGCACTATCCAAGTAATAACACTTATTTAGGCTTTTCGACTCTATGTAACATTGGTGAATAGGGCGTTTATGCAATAAATCGCGCGCAATCGGACGTTTGTTTTCTATGAAGATGTCACGTTCGGTTTCAACGCCAACATACTATTGCTCAAGCAATGAAAATTTCTTTACTCGTTGATTGGTGGGCCTCGTAAACACTCATCATGCCTTATTCATTGGCATTTAGCTCGTTTTGTGAACGAATTTTTGAATCGGAAAATGGTTAACCCCCCAAACTGGCCAGACCCTCAAAAATTTTCCACTAAAAACTCTATAGCATTGGAAATTTTTCAAAAAAAATTAAGAAATTCAGCTGAACTTTAAGAATACAAAGGTTTTGTTGATGAAACACTATTGCATTGTTTACAATAAGAATGAATTATTCAAAAAAACGTACAGCTCAAATGCAATAACCAAATGTTCGTTTTTAACAACTTTTATTTTTAATTCTCAAGATGAACGTTCACATTGTTGCCGTCCTCATCACTAATTAAAGCTCACATAAGCGAAACTGCACATTTGCGATTGTAATAAATTATATTGTTATGACCTTAGGTCTCTATCATCCCAATATCTGTCATTATCTAGTTTTATGCTTTCAAGGTTAGGGAATTGCACAACAATTTGTGAAAAATATGAATATTTTTCTCGTATTTTTGTGTGCTATGACGAAAAAACGTGAAATTTTTCTTTTTTTTGTGTGGTGGCATTCAACACTTTTTCATCCGTTTAAGTGAAATTTTTAATTCAATATCTATTAAAAATTCGCAAGGTTCATTTAAATATTAGAATGGAATTTAAATTAAATTATTGAAATAGTTATTTCTTTTTATATTATAACACTCTTTACGTCGATTTTATTTACTCTATGCTGTTTGCATGATGAACTCATCCGCCTATGTCCAATCGCTTCAAGATGGCTACTCATCCGCAACAAACTTTAAGTGCTACTTGTAAAATAACGCCTTTTTGTACTATTACATTGTTTTAGAGGTATGACAACTTTTTCAGGAGATTGCTATTTTTTTGAAAAATTACGCAATGATTAAGCATAAGAATTTATTCTGAATTACGTTAAAAGTCTTAGATTTCATATTTGTGATAATTTAGGGTTTACTGAGTAACACTTCCTTGCAATATTGCCACAGATTTGCTCACCTCTACTTACCTGTTCCTATCGATAGGTTGTCGACGTTGTGTTATTGTTGCATTGTGCATTGCAAATTGCTAAGTTCATGCAGATGACAGTTTCTCAAATTGCAGCCGATCA
This sequence comes from Baylisascaris schroederi, assembly GCA_006503575.1. Classification (NCBI taxonomy): domain Eukaryota; kingdom Metazoa; phylum Nematoda; class Chromadorea; order Rhabditida; family Ascarididae; genus Baylisascaris; species Baylisascaris schroederi. Next base: position 19,935 of record QEWY01001572.1, read on the forward strand.
ACGCGTGAATCGTCGCATTGTTTGAGTGGAGCGCTATCTTTGAAGCATCGCCCCCCAAGTGAGCGGCACTCTGCGATATTCAAATGAATCAGAGTCATAATTAACATATCGGAGTGAGCAATCCCAATTGTGAACACGATCCGCTTCAAGCCGATGCTTCATCAATTAGCACTAATACTATTTGCGCTCTTCTTTCGTATTTCTATTAACGCAGGTATGTTGTGTTCCTTTCTATGTATTCCTTTGAAAATGCCGCTGAGAGGAATTTCTATTTGCGCTCATTAGCGATTTCGAATTCCCTCATGCAATTTCGCCCGAGCATTGGGAAAGTAACTGCACTGACTTCAATAAATTACACCTACATATTTATTTCTCATTAACTTTTCACTATTATCTTTCTTCCATAACTTTTAACGATCATTCCTTAATCAACGTTTAATGTTCAATCGTCCAAAAATGCTCGACTTTCACTTTTGAGTTTAACATGCTTGAAAAATGGCTTGAACTTTTTCAAAAATTTCAACCTGACCCAAAAAAACTTGGCAATATTATCCTGAAATCATCGATAGGCATGAAAAATCTGCAACGTTTATGATGGGTATGGATATGGATATTTATGGATGTCGGATTATTTTATTTAGAATGCCAAATTGAGATTCAGAGGTGAAATGATAATGACGCAGTAAAAATACCAAGGGAATACAATAGATGAAAAAGTTTTCCACATTTTTCACCAAAAATCTAGTGGTCCCTATCCTGGCCTCCAATCCCTATATAGTTAGTTATATATTGGCTAGAACCCATTCCTCCCTTGACTTCAATTCGCATTTATTAGCACGAACGTTTGAAACAAATAGAATGCAAAGATGAAGTTCATCAATTAAATTGAACGCCGAATCATTTCAATCAACAATATTTCAAATAAAAAAAGAAAAATATCACCGATTATGAAACTCATCTCATTTTAGTGCATTTTCTGAACGATTGCAGTATAATGGCGAAATCGATTATGTGAATGCGTGTATAAAGAATAAAAAATTTGTGCTTAAAAATATGTTTTCTATTATTTATTGCAGTGGTTAGTAGCAAATTGCATCCGTCTACTGATGATCATCTATTTATAGAATCTGATTGTGAGGGGTGAGGGGGGTGAGGAGGAGGGGGGGCGTGGGAGGAATGCTAACAAATCCTATACGACATTTTTTTCAATTTTTAAATTTATTTTCGATCATAGAAAAGTGCTATTAAAGTTCATTATAAGTAACATTCCCGGCTTTTATTTATAACGACATTTTAGGTCATACTACGACTAATGATAAATTGAATTTTATTGTATTGAATTGAATAAAAAAGTAACCTTACCAGAAATTTGCATATTATTTATCCATCTGCTTTCTAAATTTTCATCGTAAAAACTCAACAGGTCAGTCATAAAAATTTTTATAGCTTGATTGACTCTCAATTTTCTATATCTCCCGGTCGGCAATATCAAAGTCGATGATGATTTCACGTACTTAGCGGGATCATTTTGCTGCAAAAAAAAGGCGCAAATTGCTTGGCATATGAAGGGTGCAAGGTGATTGACTTTTTATGTGTTTTTGCTTTTAAAGGTGAACAACCGACAAGCTTTATGTGTGTATCTCTGTCTATCTGTTTTCTGATAGTTTTAACTCAGAAATCATTGAATCTGGAGTAGTGGTATTTTTTGGCTTTGATGTACACCACAGGAGATCTTTTATAAGATAGATCATGTTGATCGGGCCACTTAGAGCGAATTTATGAACAATCAAGGGTGGGAAAGAATTTCCTCATTTTTTTTACCGGTCGGTTTTCTTATTTTGCAGCTCTTAGCCTGTAAAATAAAGGATCACTTGTAAAATTTTTGCCGATGATAGGGTTAATTAAATTTTGAGAGCTACACTCACATGTTCATTATTTTTTTGCTAGCTTCTAAAACTATTCCGCGAAGTGTGGAGAATGCAAAAGCACATAGCGTTCCAGAATCTTTGAGACACGCTTTTTTCACTTATATTAGATATAACACCTGCAGGATAAAAGAAAAATGGAATGGCTTTTAAGAGAAGAAAAAGAAAAAACAGAAAAAAAAAGAAAAAATATCGCAAAGCTATCGATTTTCCTACCAACTTCTGCGTAATTTATTCCTTTATTTAATAAATAAGCTTGTTAACTTTGCAACCAACGGACATTGTAAATTTTTATAATCTCCAGTGTAAATTCGAAGCACTATTTTATGAGTTGGTTCTCAACATTACAGTTCCACTTGCCGATTCATTACGAAGAGAGACTATCTTGAAGTAGTGAATGAATCACCACGATATGATGGTGTCGGTGAAATGAAAAGAAATTGTCGAGAAACGAGATCAACAAGCAAATCCAACACTCTATATGCTGCAATAAATATTTATCTTGTAATACTGTAATTAAACGGAATTAAGTACTTTCTATGCATAATGTAATTAAATAACTTTACGCTGAATAAGTTCCTTTAAAAGATATAGAGAAAAAACTCATTATTCTATTCATAGATAAATTTACGGTTGATTGCTTCCGCAAATGGAACGTAATCTATGTTGAAGTTATCTTTAACGATGAAAACAAATCATCGCTAATTTGATTATCTAAAAACTTTCGAAAATCACTCAGATTAAATATTAATATAATCCTTTAAGCATCTATCTACTTTTCAATGTTCGAAATGAAGCTTAATCTTCATCAAACCTAGTCATTATTTTCTAGCTAATCATACTTGAACATAGGCGCAAAAGTTTTATGCGTTTAAGTCTTTAAAAATCTTCTGATTTTATTGAATTATTGTTTTGTAAAAAATCTAATTAATTTTAATTAAAAATATGTTAGACGGACAAGTGAAATTTTTATTTTTTTCTATAATAGAATACCATAGAGGTTGCCACGATTTTGCATTTTTACGATTCCACTCATTACGTGAATCATTCGTACAAAATACCTTTGGATAATGAAAGGTGCATAGCATGTATGTGATAGCTCATACAACCCCTTCACTAAAATTGGATTTCCACAAATTGGTTGGTGCAATATGAAATTTCAATTGGTGCATTTGCAACTTTTTTGAGATATCGAAATTGAATATTGATCTTTTCTAGTGCATATTAAAATCATCTAATTTGCACCATTGCCTTCAGTGATATCTGAAGTTTAGCTTCTGAATGGAAATGCAGATACATAAATATAAGCACGAACGTGATGTTGCTAAAATGTCGCAATTTGATGATTTTGTTTTGCCTCAATAAATGGCCTAAATTGCGCTTTTAGAGAAAAGATGTTCTCGCCGATTTAAGCTTCATCCTCGTTAATAAGAATGTTATAAATAAAACGTAGTAGTTTTACATTCTCAAACTATTTTTGTCAGCATATTATTCTTAAACCCCCCCCCCTCTCTCACTCAAAATTTCATATAATAATTAAAGCTTCATGCGATACTTAAACATCCACCATGGTTACTTCACCATCTCTAGCTAATCCATTACGTTCTACTTTGTCTCTTGCCTTTCGCTCTCTCGATCCCCCCCCCCCCTTCGATCTTGATACCCTAGCCAGTTTAATGTTTAGGTTATCGCACAGGGGCACGAATTTCAACAGTGGATATTTGGCGAAACGAAACAGACAACGGGAACGTAATCATCGCTCACGGTATTAACAGCTGGCCAGCACTACTCGAACAACTTAACGGTAAGTAAGTATAGCATAGGAATACAACTATGTTCTGTGATAGTGCATTATGCGTGAATTCGCAATTAGACGTTCCTTGAGGGTGCTATACAATCTAAAAGAGCGCACCGAGCGTAGAGGCCTTTTACTGCATAAATCAGTTTACGCATATCTAATTGACATACACGGCTGCGTTACTTACGTTTGCGCAAACGTTTCCACTTTAAGGAATGCAATAAGCATTTTGCATTCTAATATTTTTCCAAAAAAAGAGTGAAATTATCGATTGATTACGAGTGCGATTTTTCGAATGTTTTTCTCTCTTTAAAAAAAAAAATACTGGACTTCAAAAAGCGTAATAAACGCTTTTATTAGTGAAAAAAGCGAATCTCTTTAAGCGTAAAAAAATTAGAAATCGCTGCCACATTTTTTCCTAGAAAAATAGATGTCGATTTTTATAAGGTTGTCGTACTTTTAGAGGATATGGAAATTGAAAAATAACTGAGAAAAATTAAAGAAGGGATTGAGAGAAAGAAGCATTAAGGACGAAAGAAATGTTTTTTTGTATTAGAAATTTCTCACTTTTTTCTCTGTGAAGCTTGAGTAGTAATTAGCAATCTTCAAACTTTTTTGTGTTTATTTGCATAATATTTGATGAGTGCTTATACTATCCGCTGCTTGTCCAATTGCAGTCCAATTACTAGTCAGGAGATTTTGCATATTCTGAAATTTGCATATTACTTAGTCACATAAATTACTACCTACCATTTTCCTCAATACTGATTATACGCCCATTATAGTTGTACTTATTTTTACTTACTTACTTTAAGCAATAAAGAATTCATTACGAAGAAATATCGCCTCATGTCGCTTCCGCTTCCGCTTATTTGAAGTTATAAGGTCGTGCGAAAGGTGAAGGCTTAGGCCCGTCTCTTGCCTCTCGGAGGCTGAAAAGCCGCTTCACCGTTGTTCCGCTTACGAGGGGGTCGGGACTTGTTTTACCGCCATCGTCCCAATGAGGATGCTGGGCAAAGTGGGTTGTTAAGACGGAGGCAAGCAGTATCTTCGAAGCTCACTTACAACTGATCAGGCTTTAACCAATACGAACAGATATGTTTCGTTTATACACGAAAATGAATCCATTGCAAGAATGCCTTACACGGCTATTTAGTCGGTGATTTTTAGTAGCTGTGAACGATGAAATAGAACACCTAAGAAAGGTATTTGTTATGTGCTTAGGTGATCGTGTGTTTGAAAATATGAATGAGGTAGGTAATGCTGCATACATTCGAATGAAAATACTCATAAAGATTGAATGCAAGTTATTAATATTTCTTAATCCTTTTTTTCTTTTCTGAACCCAAAAATACAAGCAGATTAACTAACACGAGAATCCCAAAAATTGTAAGATAAAAACTGGATAATTTTTTCGTCAACAGTTCATTTGCATTTACACTAGTGCTTTTTGTGGTTAGCATTTGATCGTCGATCGGTACCTTTGCTCTTTGCAATTGCGCAACAAGATTTACCAGGAATACAAGAGGTATTGTAAGACATGGTTGCGCAATTCGAACGGCCATTGCAAAGTTGACAATTCATTCTGCAGACGTGAAGCAACGTTGCGAAATAGTATTATGTTCAGTGGAAGGGTCTGAGGCAGGACTAGGGATTAAAGCTGCAGGTAAATTGTTCTAAGTTCTACGGTATTTTTGCAGCAAAAAGCGTCTTCATCATATGAAGTGGAGATTTCGTTGCGATATTGCATTTGTTCTAATATGAAAGGGGGAAGTACCCTCAGCAAGAGGGCATAAGTGAGCGCATCAAATGTTGAGTGTTGCAGAACCGATCCTGGAGAGGAGTGCGGTTATTGAGGGCGATGTGTTGCTGTACAAACAGAGAAAGCACCGAAATCGCGCTATACCGTTAATGAGTGCACCCTCAAAAATCGCCGATCGTATTACCTTTAAGGAGTGGCTCCGAGAGGTCAGCAAACTTAGAAAAGGTACGACGCAATCCTCCTATGCTTACCTAAATATTAGACACATCTCTTATTGCATTGTTCTTACGGTGACCGTAATTTGCGCAGGAAGTTATTCAAAGAAATAGAGTCTCCCTTTCTAATAGGCAGCAGATCTCCGTTACGGAAGTCGCTAAAGTTAACGCATATCTGTGATTCTTATACCTCATTTAAAGCCAGGATCATAGACGGCTTAGTATTAGCAACTTGACGAGGATATTTCATGGCATAACATTGGCGTTTTGCTTGAAGAAGGTATACTTTCTGAGTTGAAATTCCGATCCCGAAAAAAAGAACGAAAAAATATTTGCTTTGATAGAGTGTCTGGAGGACGTTTTTTCTTCAAAAAAAAGTGCGTTAAGCTACCGTTAGTCGTTGAACAAATCAGCTTTGCATTATGAACATCACTAGAGTTTTCGAGAGCGCTACAGAAGGTGCTTCATGAAGAATTCAGATGTGACATCTGGAGTGCAGAGAAAAAACTCTCAAATTTGCTTTATAAAAGTGACTGATTTGGAATTTGAAAAATTTCTGCATCGATGAACACCTTCACTTGTTTGAATATCTAAGGAAAGCTTCTGAAAATATGGCTACAATTTTGATCTCCATCCATTCTATTGAGATTTTAAAAACAATATTTGAGCATAATATCGTAATGTTTATGTAATTTATTTGAATTTTCAAAGGTGAAGACATGGAAAACTTGTGAATTTTGCAGCAAATACATATGTGCTGAAAGCATACCTTATTATATAACTTCCGCATGAGTGCTGAATGTGAAAAAAATAATATTCTCTTAAAGTGAACTTATTTTGGTTCGTTTTTGAAATTTATAATTCAAATTAAGAGGATAAATTGACTCTCGATTGATGTCTAGTCGACTTGGAACTGTAATGTTGATTGGATGCTTAGATGTGTGTTGTGTATGTGGAGTGGACACAAGATAGGTTGGTGTAAACGTATTCGGACAGTGAGTGAAAATGATCGATGGGTTGACTTATGGGCAACGCATCACAACAAATTCACAACATTCAACGATCATAGCCCCAACTATCGGCGATCTCATCGACGACGACGGCTGCCGATACATCGTCCTCAGCTCAACTTTACTCGACAAAAAAATGCACCCCTCTCGATATTTACACAAACATCTTCGAGTGGGGAGGCGAAAGATAAAGATTTCCTATATTTGGAAACTTGCCATCATAACTGTACAGTAATAGTGATGAATACCGTTTTAAGTAGTGAAAAAAAATCGCAGATCTTCGATCATTTTCTCATGTACACTGCACGGCGTCGAATCGAGTTCATATTGATGACACAGCAGAACGCATTGAAGCGTATTACGTTAATTTCTATCGATGCATTTGCACAAAAAAATGCTTTTGTTTCGTTCAGGTTTAATTTTTAAGAATTCTGCAAGTTGTTAATTTTTAAAATACCCTCAATGTCGAATAATTTCATAAAATCTTACAGATAGTCAAGTATTTTCTAAAGAACAACACAATTTTGGATGAGTCATGATGTCCACTTCTTATCAATGACCACTTTTAATAAAGAACAATGACATTTTAAGTGATAAAGATAAACGTACGCTCGACGGAGGCTGTTCGTCCAGTGCTGCAATATTTGTTTGCTGCAAGTGATGAAATAACTTCACCGGTTGTTCTACACGCTAATATATTCCGATCTCCACGCAGTATTGAGGTTTCTTCATCATTAACTCTTTCAAGTCCATAGAAGTGCAAATTTGTAATTTAGGCCTATACTTACGATATATGACGTTATTCCTTCATTGGTTGTTCACCAATCGCAAGAAATATACTTCATAGGTGGTTATATTCAGTTTTACTGACGATATACTTTCGTAAGCAAGTCTTACAATGTAGTACGATGTAATATTTTCGATGCATATAGGTCGAGACTGAAACTTGTTTTAGCTGATTCGAGAGATGAATGCTGAATTCTTCTTTGGCATTAGAAATCGTTTAAGCATATAGAATTTTTACGTATTATAGGACTTTTGCTTTTTATGTGTCAAATATACCTGCCTCAAAGCACTCTTTTCATGTATTTCTTCTTATTTACCACAAGTTCCCGTCGTCGGTTTTTCAAAAACTTTCATACAATTTTTTTTTGCTCAGCTTCGAGATCAACAGCCAACTATTACTTAATATGTAATAGCTGATTTGTTGATTTTCCGATAACTTTATGGAAACACTAATTTTCAACTTAATTTGTTAACACATTATGGAATCTGAAGAAAAGTATATAGGAAGGCGAGGATTATGGATTCTAAGCGTATTAATTGAAGAACGTAGAGTTGTAATTTTGCAACGAAATATGCAATATTTGAGGACTAATCTCATCATATTCCCGGAAACTGCCACACATTTCATCAATTTATAAATCTAATCAATTGGATGCGATATATAAAGCTGAAAACACGTTTCATTTATTTGTGCCTTTTATTAGGGAATGTTAGGGAATATTATTAGGGAATTCTTGAAAATACCTTTCATTAAAGGTGTCTTGGGAAGTATAGAAAGCAGTTTCATATAAGAGCAAAATTCAGAAATTCGAGAGTGAAATGCATTTGCTTTATATTATAGAATTTAACTGTATAGATGTAGCGAAGCTGTAGCATAATCCACCTAGTACTGCGCTTTAGCTATAGTTTTTACCTTCTTCATAAGAAAGCATGATCTGCTTTATCTACAAAGTGGGAACGCTTTAACTCATATAAGAGTGCTCTACAATTCGAAAACATATGAGATCATTGAGGTGATTGCACACTAACTCAAGAGTGAATTACATTCATTTTGTATGCATTATATATAAACTAACTTCCGTTGAAATTAGATGACATTTTCGATGAGAAATGCTGAGAACAGCAGCAATAAAGATTGCCGTAATATTATATGCCCATATCGCATAAATTTTCATCTATTTTGAAATATATATATATATATATATATATATATAACTTAAACATTCCATCGGGCTAGCAATGTGATCGATTATAATATCAGTAACTAACATTGCTTTCTCTATAGCATTTATAAAAATAATAGGTAGCATCTACTACTATTCGACCAGTTGATTGCCCACCTGGAGTATACGGATATTATGGTTTGCTAAACAATTCAAATTTTCGAACGCCAGTTAGGCAACCTGAATTATTCACTCTCTATGGGCAGCGTTTCACCTCATTGATCCTCAACCTTTCCTCCCAACATCAGCAGTGAAGAGATATCGCAAAAATCCCATCCCTAGCCACTCGGGCAAAAGCTTTGTCCAAATCCTATACTCATCTCAAAGAGTTTGCAATTTTGGCCGGGATATCCTTCTTTCAACGGAGGTCATGCTTTATAGAAAGAAGTCGGACAACCCAATTCCTTTGCATGAAATTGAAAAAATCAAAACTGCTAATTACTTCGTAGTATTTGGTCGCTATAAGGTGGTGGTTGAGCAATCGAATAATAATAAAAGTAGTATTGATGAAACGTTCAAAAATAATAACGCTGGAATAATAATAATAAAGTATACTAATAATGATAATAAAAACAATAATTATTGAAAATAAAATTGATGAAGACTTTTATGAGAGGATCAATGAAGAGTGGAAACATTGTAGGATCGGATGGCGTGAACTTTTCCAAGTATTGGCACTTATTAAAGATGTGGAGCAGTCGCTAATGATTTCAACACGACTCACAATCGTATATTATTCTATTCGCTTTCCTTTTAAATAAATAAATTACAAATTATATTCAGTTATCTGTGTTAAAGATTCTATTAAGTGCTTAGTTCTATAATTTTAGTCTTAATGTAAGCCAATAGAATTTCTTATTATTGTATTAAAAATTTGTCGGCACGAGAAAGGATTGAAAAAAAAAGTTCTTTCGGCTCTAGTTTCACTAAGCGATTAATACTGCCGCTGTTATAAGTGTTTTATCCTCTTATCTCTTGCATTACTATTTATTCTTTATTCGATAAAACATAATAATAGCTGCAGGCAGCACATTCGACCGATGAATTATCGTTTATATTGGGAGTGCGACCAGCAATATCGGTGTTAGTATGGAGTGACGAATCAGATACGGTCGATTCGTGGACCTCATTGATTGAATTACGCTCTGGACCCCATTCTAAGCGTCTCATATTCGATTTACACCCCAAACATCGAGCTATACTCAAAACGTTGCCATACACTCTCACAATCGTAAGCGTTTACCTTTAACTGGAGGTGTTTTCTCTGCCAGTTGAGATAGTTCAGGTTCCAATGCGATTTCATTATAAAGGTGCTGAATTGTTTATAGTTTATTGCACATTAAATCGAATCTTATGGATTCATTTCTTTGAGTAAATTTTCAGTTCTTATTTTCAACGTCTTTTTCATGTTGCTTTTGATTCCAAGCTGCACGTAATGACTGAATGCAACCAACTTTTTTTGATCTACAACGACGATATTCAAAATTTTCAAACTAGAAATTTTCATCAGTGTATTCAATGTAGTGAATCTTCAAATCTCACAGCTAACTAATATTTGTGTGCATTGTTGTCTGAAACGAGGAAAATAATTTGAGTATACAGGTAATATTAATTCCATTTATTATTATAAGTATTGTAGGTTCATTACATTAGCATTCATTGATTTATGTATTTATTTATTAGGAATTTAATTTTTATTCATTGTTTTATGTTTATCGTAGGTGTTATGAACATTATACAACGCTTTGCAGGTGTAATAGGTGAAAAAGAATACCTGTTTGAGCATAATTATTCCAACAACAGTGCACTTACAGTCATTGTGGTTTTCTTTCAGAGTGAATCTGAATACGATCGTTATTTATGGCGTCGAGTTGAGTTCCCATCTGCATCAGTGATACCTTCGGGTATCGTCGATAGTACTGATGGCGTTGCATTCCTTGGATGGCCAAATTCATTCCTCATTTCCCTTCTACAACCACCAATGTTACCGAGTATACAGTCCATTTCCGCACAGGTTCTTTCATACAACGAAAATTGTTGATTTATTTGTTGATCTGGAGCTCATTGTTTTCGTTGCAGCATCGTTTTTCCACTTCGAATGTATTTTAGAAGAAGTGCAAAAAAATTTCAAAGGAAATGAAATGTGAGCAACAAAAGTCTTTGGTTACTTTTTTGCGTTAAAGGCGCAACTGAAATTTTAAAATTTTTCTCCGAAAAAAACACTATGCTGTTCTATTTTCATAATTATTGAAACCGCTATCGATAGAAATTATTCCATCCTCAGCTATTTCGATGTTCTCGATGTATTTGCTCATCGCCTCACCCCCACCTCGCCTCCTATAAAATCCACGACAGTTTTGAAGAACTGTAGCAATTTTCCTACAAAAGTTTTACGAGATGAGGCTGTAACAACTGAAACAATGCATGTAAAAGAAAAGAGTTCTTTTTAAGTTTCAATATTAAAAATGAGCGAAAATCTTTGCATCAAGAACGATAAGAGACAGGTGCTAAATTATCGCTTCATCGATAAGAGGAGGATGAGCCAAAAAAAGAAAAAAAAAATTAATCAGTTCAATTGTTTTGGTCCCACCAAGTAATAGATAGTCTTAGCCCGCATTTGCTTAGAGCGAATATTTATTTAAAAGGGGAATGTATACAACACAATTGTTCCAAGTGTTCCATTACAACGTTTTAGGGACAATTCAGTAGCATGTCATCGTGTATTTACAAAGAAATGCACGCCATAAAGTTCTTTTGAGCCCTCAAACACGAAATTTTTTCGAACCCTCAAACCTCCCCCTCCCGTCCCACCCCCGTCTTTCTCAACAACATATGACATCGCTTTAGGGAGGCTTATATGGCCGCTTCAGCCCCCTTCCTTCCTTTTTCCATCTCACCATCCCCACGGTCCTAAGAGAAAGGCGTTGAGTATGAGAAAGGGTATGGACGAAAGAAATATGGAATGGGATTCTCGTGATAGTCGTTATAAAAATGAAGAACTTTCCAGAGGTGTGTTTAAGTGTGTTTCGCACAAAGAATGGGTATGCTTGAGATGAAGTATCGTTGAGTGACTTGCTGCCGTTTGTTCTGCGAGTATCTTTGTTTGTTCTTCTCTTTATTGAAATCCGATCAGTTCGTCTCAGCGCACCATTGATTTCATTCAAAAATCAACAGCACCGCGGAAATACGGCCTTCTCTCCACACACTCATTATATATAAGTGACTCGAAAGATTCAGAAAATTTAACTTCTTAATATCCTATTTCATTTTAAACAATGAAAAAGACAGAATCATCTGAGAGAAAGATTGGTGGAGGTGATGATTGGGGAAAGGGAAGAGTGGGTTGGAGAAAAGAGGAGTTACCTGGAGGATTGGGTAATGAGTTGGGAATAATCATTTTCTTTTCTGTTTAAGCTACTGAACAAATATTTCATATAAGAGATTTAATAGTGAATAAATGGTATAGCTGACCTAAAATGAATTTTTACATATACTCACGTCCAGGAAGCAGTGGTCTGACTATGCTTGTCCAGCCTATGCGTTCGTATACATAAGGTTCTCTTTTTGCTTATTTACATAATGGACGGGTATTTAACCAAATGAGTTGTCCTTGTGGATTTCACTGCTCCGCCCATAGACTTCAACTAAGCCGACTTAACAATTTGCATAATTAAAATAATTTGCATAATTATCACCTCACCAACAAAAAACGTGAATTTTATAAGACATTATTTGCACAGTCGTTCACTTATTGAGCATTCAAAAATAATGAAGGCTGGCAAACGCTTGAGCTGAATGTTCAATGAATTAAGTTCAAGTTGATAACGAAATGACTATGCGACCCGACCTCGTCGCTGATTAATATGCAAATAATTAGCGAGCAGATACACAGACAGAGACGCACAAACAGCAAGATTATCGTGTAATACATTTAAAAGGAAAACTTATCATATATTCATCAATTAATTAATGAGAAAAATTTTTCGCAATTATAAAACTATATTTTAAAAGTTTGCTTACGAGTAGAGTGTTTTGTCTGCAAAAAACAAATAAAAAGAAATAAACAAATAAACAAATAAACAAGTAAAATAAAATCATATAAAACAAGACATTTTGCTTACAAGCGATTACTTAAACAACTCGTATATTTTTATCTTGAGGCTAGTATCTACTCGTTAAGAAACACAATCATATCATTATTATTGGAAATATTTTTTATAGTTAACTTTCGTCCGTAAACGCAACGTTCGACGAGATGAAGATTGGATCGACAAGAGCGGTTTGGCGATTTATCTACCAGAAAAAGTTCTCGACATCCAATCACCTGAAATCGATGGTGGAATAAAGGTTTTCTATCCCAGTTCCTTGAACGTATTTTGGTGAAACAACTCTAATTATCACGTTCATTACGTGTACACGTGTAATTATCACGTGTAAACGTGTGGAACAATTACCACGTGTAATAAGCAGAATTTATCGTATTCACTGAAATAGTAATTATCATGTTTATTAAAATTGGCTACCGTATTTTCTAGTTTATAAACCCAATAGTTTTAATAGTACTTGTAGTTTTCCAAGAACGCATATATGTTCGAAAGCGATTGATAGATGAAAGAGCGAGTAAGAATGAGATTATAAAAATTGTTGAAAACTTTGCATACATAATCGTTCTCTATTGTTTATTCCATCAAAATCTAATGATGGGAAGAAATAATAAAACGTTACTTACCTCTAAAGGGGTGAAAAAGGGATAGGAGGAAATTTGAGAGAGAAAAGAAGAAGCAGAAAGAGAGGGTGGAAAAAACTAATCGAATGCATAAGCCAATAAAGTTTTTTTCCCCAAACAACGTACTCACAAATATAAGCAGCGTCATAAAATGAGTTTAATAATTTAAAAAGTTTAAGGTGTTCATTGGATATAATGGGCGTATATCGATTGAAAATCGAGATAGAGATCTTCTCAATCAATACTACCAATCAAGAACTACAGGACAATTACAGAGAGCCGATTGCTATGCATTCGAACTTGTTGATAGGTAACTTTATTTTTATGAGAGTAGTAGAAAAGATTTGCACTGAAAAAAAAGAGGAATTAAAGAATAGGAAAATCATATTCAAGAAAAACAAGAAAAAATTGAAAGAAGGAATTAGTAATTATACAAGAATTTTATTGGAAGGTTAATGTTTCTTCAGGAATATTTTCTGCTATCTGTATTATATTAAGTTTTCTTCACATCCGTTTCATCGGGTAGCTAAAAACATAGTTTGTATATTATGAGAAGTTGTAGTTCGATAATAATAACTGAATATTGTTGCAATATGAATTGAAATATTTTTCAGGGGTTGGCATGTGAAATTAACAGCATGGATACGGAGATGTGATGACGATGCGCTTTACGGACGAACAGAAATAACTCTTGAAACACCAATGCTAAGGTAAATTGAAATTTTGAAATTCATGAAATTTTATCTATTTCTGTTTGATTTGAAATTTTATCAGCTTCCATTAATTTCCACTATTTTCAAGTTATTGTTTTCTTGAAACATATCCACAAATTTTTAATTTTTTTAATAATAAAATTTCATATGCGATTTTTTAAAATATCTATGAGTTTTTTTTTCTCATGCAACTAGATAGAGATATAATTGCATAAATTATTTTGTTGCAGATCTCGGCAATTACGTAACGTAATTATCTCAAAGAGAGGCGATATGGGAGTGGATCTTCTATTACAAAATCTTAAACATAATTCTGCCTCAAAGCACTCATATATTATCGCATTTATCCTGCTATTGGTAATAAGGCTATCGGTAAACTCTTGATCACAATCAAATGGATCACCAACTGAACTTTGGTGTCGATTAATTTCAGTGTCCACATCGTTTCTTCAATTGACATATCCTTCGAAGGAAACAAAAAAGAATTTCAAATGTGGTACTGCCTTTCGATTACCTCAATAAAGTTTCTTCAATTTGAAACGTCATCTTATTCGATTATCATCGTAATATATCATCGTTGTTTTGAAGCAATTGATTTTGCTCTAAAGCATCTCTTGAAGATGCAAACTTGCCAAATGTATGATCTATTCCATTTACGTTTCATTGTAATTCATTTTTAGAAATGAAATTCATTTACACCTATTCCACCACTAATCTCTACATGCAGATTAATATGTGTCGAGAAATATCCCCGCTAAAGGTTTTTCTTTTTTTTTGCTGAGATTGACAGGAAAAATTTATTATTGCATTAAACTTATCTTAGTACTAGAGTACTTTTACCTGTAATTTGTGTTGTTACACTAAGAAATTCTTTGATGGTTGGTTCCAAAAATTGCTATAGTAGATTAATTTTTGTTAAAGTAAAGCAATTTTTGATGGATTCTTGCAAGAAACGCCTTAGATAAAATGTTTACTATGCTTATATTAATTTGTTTACTAGTTGATAAAAATGTTATCATATGTCAATTTTTTATCATCACTTTATTAGCAGATAGTGTTTTTTTTTCTATAGATTTTCCCATTTTCGAACGTTAAAATGAGAAAATAAAAAAAAACTAGTAAATAAACAACTAAATAGGTAAATAAATAAATGAATAAATAGAAAATGTTGGTGATTTTTTTCCACGTTTCTGTTAGACTTATTAGTACTACTAATAGTGCAAGTATGTTTTTTTTGCAAGCCAAAACTGCTCACCCAATTTATGTTTTTTAAACAAAGATAGTTAATTTATTGCAGAAGAATTTTAATTACTGCTACAGTCTATTGCATTCTCCTAAATACCTCATAGATTCATCAAAAAGCAGACGATTAAAATCCAATTTTTACAACTTTCGATAAATCTTCTTCAAATTTGCATACAATTGTATTGGTCCCATCTAATTGGTGCTAGTTTATATATGTTGAAGTCATTGTTGATTCTATCTGCCGTATACTCAATAAATTTACATTATTAATTCCACTGATGAATTGATATTTTTGCCAAAGATTTGTATACGATTTGCTTTATTAGCTGCGATCGAATATGCATAATGCGGTCAAATTTTGCAAAAAAATTGAATTATCTTAAAATTGAGCCATTTTCTTTTAGTGTAATTTACATTATCGAAGATCTTAGATACGTTAACACCTTAATCGCTCGTAAATGAAAAACTTATGTTTACGTGAATTGTTGTTTTTGTTTTTTTTTTTTGTTCTGTGATATATGCATTATATGTGCTTCCAAAAATAATAAAGATTTATTCTTCGTTTTAAATTAAAATTCATTATATTGATTCAAATAAATTTATGAGAAATTAATTTCGAATATATTGGCCGACAAATAGGTGAATATCTTCGAAGAATAAAAGGATGACAGGAAATAAAAGTAAACTCATCTGCTGAAGTCATGGAATGCAACATTCAACTGCAATACTTTATAACTCATAAAGAATTATCATTTCTGAATGAGATCCAGGTGTGATAAAGTGATAATGCTTGAGGTAATTTTTGAAATGGTGCTCTCTTAGCATTTTCGCCATCAAGCAATACTCTTGCAGAGTAGAATTAGCAAAATCATAATGATTGCACAGTCGAGGTGGAAGACTGTTCGCAATCCATTACGTTGCCAGGTGTATATCTCAAACTAGCATCACCGCCCATGTGTTTAATGATCGATGATTGTGTTGTCGTTCGTTTTAAGAACAACTCGCCGACAATATACAGCTGTTCTTCACTAGTCATTTACATGGCAACAGAAAGCAACAAGAGGCAGCAATGACCGTTTTTGAATAAACCTCGACACAATGTGACTTTCCTTTGATGTGAAACCCATCGAGCTGTGCGAAAGAAAGACATATTAAGCTCTATGAGGTCGACTTGCGGCTGCTACATTTTCAATGCATTACGACATTAAGCGCTGCTTGGAAACCAAAGAAAACTGGAGCAAGGATGTAGAAGGATTTACAGATTCCCAAAGTGTCTTTCCTCACTTTTGTTATTGAATCTCAGGGAATAGATAGGTTGATCGGATATATTCAGAGGTTACTAGTATAAGTAATTAGTGGTGTAAACCAACTTAAAAACATCAAAGGAATTGCTAACAGATGAACTACAATATTCAAAGCCATTTAAAGGTGATTTAATGATTGCACAACAATTATCCCTCACCTAACAATACAAACATAAGCAGTAATGCAAACAATTTTACGCAATCTTACGAATTGACAACACATTGTCGATAAATAGGATTCTAATTGCGAGAAACTTGTGGGGATCGAGCTTCAGTCTATTGATTAGAAGTGAAAATTCTGCCACAATTTTGTGCCAAATATTTGTCAGCAACAAATTTGTGCATGTGATTTTAAGCGAAACGTTTTTCATGGATATTCTATATATGAGGGAATCATAAAATTTCATATCTTAAGAGAAGCAAATTGCCCCCAAAAATGCAAAAAATGCAACATTCGCGTGTAACTATAGACAATTAGAGAGGGCAGCCAACATACATAAAAAATAATTAACCATGGAAGCAGACGATTGGAAAGTTATTGAAATATAACAAGGAGTTTATAGTAAAAAAAAACAAAGTTGAGATATCATAAATACGAAGATTTGATAAATTATGATCTTCAATGAACTAATAGCCTCATCAATGGAAAATCTGGATTCATGTGACAGGTGAATATTTCCAGTGGTAGTTGCGGCCTTTTAACCTGAGGGCTTAGTACCAATTGGTAGCCAATCACTCAGCCAAACCATTTCAGACTGCGAAACTTGGGTTCTACGACTCCAGCTCTCCTCTCTATTCCGATTCATAATAAATCAATAAGATAGAATTTGTGTCATTTCTCAATACCGTTAAGTTTATATGATAGAGTGCAAGCAGTCAAGATCGTTCCATAATATCTTGGAAAAACGCAACATCCAGATCCCAAATCACTCACATTCATCATACAATCGATATTTGAAATTATTTATGCAAACAAAGGCTAATATGCAATATCGTAAAACAATCTAAAACTCGATTTTTTTTTGAATTTATTTAGACTATATGATAGTAAATTTTGCATTGTGTAAATCATATAAGTCAATTTATTGTATGTGTGAAGCGAATTCACACATATTTATTATTGAAATGAAACCAGTATTAGCGCGATATTTTCGCACAATTGAATGCACAATTACGGTAACAAACAATCGTTGAGTGTTTGGTGGTGAGTGAAAGATAATTGCCGCACACCAATTTTTGGGCCACTCATCTCTGAATGTACTCAAAAAATCTATACGATTCGTTTGAAATTCTATTGATGAGGGTTATAGATGCATAAAATGTGATTGCGTAAATTAGATAAGCATCACGTTACACTAGAAAACAATCGTTAATTGTACCTCTTCTAAAACGTTTCTAATCGTATTCACCATAGATGAGCCAAATAATTGGATTGACTCACGCTAAAACGATCGGCCATCTCCATATGAGGGTGTTTCAGTCTCTCTAGAATCCACCTCAAAAAGCTCATTTTAATTGTCCATCATACGACACTTTAACGCTTATTGAGAAGGAAAAGGTGACAGGTGCAAACGGAAGTAGAAGATTAGCGATTGGTTATTAGGAGCCACGTTAAGATGGGGCAACGCTATGACCAGGTGGTGTCCTTATAACAAATGAGGTATGTGTGTCTGTATTTGTATAGCAGTCTCGACATCGATACTTGCCAAAATGAATGTAAAAAATTGGATGATAATGTATATAACAGGCCGATCCCACAAGCGAACCTCTAATTAAATCCATCAAAGGAGCTATAAGTACGCGAAAAGTAAAAGAATGCTAACAGTAAATATAAACATCTTAAAATTGTGAAGGAATTCTTATATGACAAGTCATCCTATAATCCACCGATTCGACGATCGAACTTTTATAAAAGATTTATATGAGTGGTCATATTTTGTGAATCACTCATTATTTACAGCTGGCTGGTCTGCTTAACGAAATTACAAAATCGCACGTGATTTCAGCTCCTTTGCTCTAATTTCAACTTGTTTACTTAAGTGATTTTCTCTTGACACGCACACTACATTTCTAGTTAAGACGATGAAAAATTCTAAGTTCTTTGGTCGTATATCGTAAAAGATTATTCCTCACTCTCATTTAGCACATGTTTGTGCATGCATCTTTAATTCTCATTCAAACCGGAAGCCGCCGAAACTAGGAGTACCCGGCTCGGACAAAAAATACCGACGCTGACAACAACCGGAACCACTCTCATCAACGAGTTTTGCATCGTTTATTCCGTTTTGGAATAGGAAAAACGTGCCAAGGAGACTACATTATGCGTTTTTACATTTCAACGCAGCAAGCCAACTGGTTTCCCAAATATGCAAAAAAATGATAAAAATAATAAAAATGCGTCTTTTTGCTAAAATAATCGAGTGTGCAAGTCCTCAGCCAAAAGATATATACCGGCTTTATTAAATGTTCTTTTCAACCTAATATAGGAGCTTTTTGATGAAGCTCCGAGGAAAAAAAAATAGAAATTCCATTTGTATAAAAATTGCCACTCTGAAATCCATTATTCAAGAAACAGGAAATTTTTCAGGTTATCAATTATTTATGTCGAAATTGCCCAACTTTGAAGTACCAATATAGAAAACTAGAAAGGTGGTATGCGTTTATTGCACTTTTTTTTTCAAACGGTAGTGGTAGTGTTCTATCAAATGGTCATAGCATAATTTTATCGTTCAAGGAAATTGACGTCATTTGGGTCGACGATTGATCTATTTAACGATGCGATCATTCAAAAGTTTAATTAACTAGCAATCGCAATATTCAGTGCCATTTCTTTGAATATATTAAGTGGAACTTTTAATTTGAAAGTAGATAATTACTATCGTGGCATCTTTCTAAACAATGTGTATGCAAATGTGCGCGTCTTCATATTATAAAAGCACATATTGTGCCATATTTCTGGCGCATTTTTCCAATCTTTTTTTTTTTAAATATCTTTCGTTGCTATTCATAAGAACTAACTGTAAGCTATTGATGACTATCATGATTGTAAGTCAATTCGCTAGCGAGTTTTTCAAAAAACCGGTCATCGTCTAAGGTTACGTTATAAATTTCTTTTTCCAACTTTGCACTTTCCACTAAATTTGCTTATAAACGTTGTCGATGAATCTTTTCACTTAATGTTGATCGTTCAATGCTCATTTCGCTAAACATCCCTTTGATTTGCATTTGTGCTGTTAGCATTGTAAGTTTCATTTTTTCAATTTTTTTTTGTAAATTTCCAATTTTCAAAAAAATACTCCGTGCACATCAGTGTGGAATTTTCGCAATAGCATGTAAAGCATTGGCTTTTCGTTATTCACTTCATGGAAAGTGGGGAGAGCTAACAACAGACGGGCATTCTAAAGTCGTTGAGACAATTTCAGCAGTCGAAATAAGTTCGCATGCGAAATAGATTTTCTCAGTCGAAAAAAATTTTGCGAAACAACACAGTAGACAAATTCCCAAGTCATTTTGTTGTACGATTGTGACCAATACATTTTCACTTGGAAATAGCAGTTCAAATACTGCAAAGATGTTTGCATGTGACACATTCATCTAAATTTTTGTTTTTTTAAGGATGGATGGAATGTGTAACGTGATGGAATACGAATAAGAAAATTCTGTCATATTTTGTTAGCCCAATGCTGAATAAAAATGAAGAAGGATTGATTTGTAAAATTTCTTATCAAAACTTTGCGTTCACTCTGTTCAAAAACTTTTCATCGAAGAAACGATAGCATCTACTATGATGGACTTTCACCATTTTTAGGTAACATCCCACGCACCCCTCTCCCTAAGAGCACATGCTACGACGTACTTCGCTTTGAAAAGCAAGTGCTATGAATTGTCGATTTCCGATATATATATATATATATATATATATATATATATATATATACAT
>QEWY01001572.1:42102-64495 GCA_006503575.1 Baylisascaris schroederi
GCTCGAGACTCAGCTATGAAAATTCTAGTCAATAAGACAATATTTCTGGAACGCAAAGTCTATAAAATGATAATTGCAGTCGTACTGATTTTCCTTATAATAATGGAAATGTTTTGATTGAAGATAAATTTGATGCTCGTTATAACACATGAGTCTTAGACCAAAGAAGATAATAGAAAAACGTTACTACTTGTAATGAGCGAATTATTTAGGCCCTTACGACCGAACTGAATGGGAATTGTTTTATCGGAAGAAAAAAAATAAGAGCGATATGTAGGATCAGTGATCAATGATGTTGGAAATATTTAGTCACTTATTAGTGCAGATGAATATTCTGTTGTTAGTAGCGAAAAAGAAGCAGTGACAACGAGGATGAAGGTTTTCTGAAAGTTCATTCACTAAAATAAGACAGAGGAGAGATTCCATTCTTAGTCTTTTTGAATTCTCAAAAGGAATCAGCCAACGTTAACTATTTGTAAACGATCACAAAAGACGCTGTAACTCCAGCCGAACAGAGAAGCAGTGATCTCGTTTCACCTTGATTTTAAGAACAACTTGAGTAATCGAAATGGTCAGCTCCCCTTGGCTCGCCTAGTCGCCCAGGTTTCCTTGAGAATCTGCACTTTCTGTCGAGATCCGGTCGAGTAAGCTGTGAGATGACACAGGTATAAGAGTGAACAGTTTATTACACTTCTACAATGAGGCGACAAACAAGTACGAGTCGTTCACAGGGATGGCTTCGATCTTGGCCAGGATCCTGCAGTCGGTCTTCACGCTGCAACCGATGACCTCGCGAACTCCAACGACCTAGGCTCACTCGGTCTTAAGAACACATCAACACTTTTTATATTCTTCCGATTCTACCTTAGGCTAGCCTCATGATACATGATTGGTAGTCGTTTGATCTGCCTGTGAGCTCCTAACCTTCTTTGACTTATCTCGGGAGGCGCGCTATTTACGCTTGATCTATAGCCGACTAGTCCACCTTACACAATGAGATAGAATCGAACGCTTTTCTGGATTCTTAGTAAACGCAGCCTCTATATCCACTACGGTCAGCGTGTGACAACCAAATTTGGCAAGTTTGGGGGATGGTCGTTGTATTTGATCTTCTGTTAAGGTAACAAAATTATAGGAAAAAAATGTGACTATCATTGATGTTGAAATGCTTAGCAGTTACCTTTTCAAGCAGATTACGTATATCACAAGTCAAAGATATGGAGTGATATTTAGTGGATTAAGTTTGAAGGTCTTTTTTGTAAACTGAGCGAATTATGGTCTTTTTCAACAAGAATGGCACAGTCCTCGTGATCAGAAAGTAATGAAAAGAATTCGATAGATAATGCAATAGAATTTCAACGGTCTTCATAAGAAACATTTATATGGAATATTTTAGGCATAGTGATTGATGTTAGTGAGTGGTGACGAGTTTAATTGTTTGCAAATTTTCGCTACAATCAAATGAATATAGTCTAAGATGACCGATTGAGAAACAATAGAGTTTTTCTGAGGACATGAGACAATAGCGTTCTCTTTAACTAAAAATAGAAAATTTTTGAATGAATGGGGTCTATGAAATGTCGTCAACGATGATGTATTTGCAATTGTCATTAAGCTAGAAAAATGTTGATCATTGATATTAACTTTTCTATTAATGCAGCAGAAAAATAGGTCCCCAGTTTGCATCCTCATATAAATGAGCATTGCTGTGACATAAAGTAGTAAGCAGACAGACACAGACATACATAAACACGACATTTCGATAACCCATTCATTGTTGAAAATTACATACGAACGGCTATTTCAGTGAAAATTTGCAGGAGATTGCTCAATGGCCATTCGTGGTTTTTGTCAATTACCACCAACTGAACTAAGAATGATCGAAAAATATGCGTTATTTTGCTTCAATGATGAAAAATTAAAATTTCTCAACCTACTGTTATGGTGGAAATAGCGTTCAACATCATACTGCTAATATTGCAAAAGATTTTTTTTTTAAACCTTATCATATTTTATCGTTTTTAGCAGGTTAAAAAATGCAAGCTAATTCTTGCCGCAATAGAATTGTATGGATATAATAGAAATGGGAAAGCGCATTGTGGTAACCAGCGCAATATGTGCTTTTCAATATTCTTCGCACTCTGCCAATCGACCGATCAATGCTACTTAAAAAACAATCAGAAACGATTGTTAGCGAATGTTCTACGAGTCGTCCAAGTTTGCCAATCTTCAAGCAGAATTTTTGCATCTCATATGATTGATCTCAAAACAAAAGAAACTGATACCTTTATGTTACGGGAGATTACTGCTCCAAGAGAAGTAAGGATATAAGATCATCTCATAAGCTGTGGATTATGTTCATCAAATTTTATTGCCTTAGTGTTTATGGCTGAGTAGTTGAAGTTATATATTTATTGCTGTAATGATTCGATGCAATTTGACTATGAAAGGCGTTTTAAAAGAAATTAAAAATACATTTATAGTTTTTACCAGTCTATGAATTTTTACATTCTTTAAATATTTATCAATAATAACGATATCAGGCTAGAATGTAAATTATTACTAGATATACAAATGGGTAATCTGTGGAAAGATATTAGAGAGTTCATGTTCTTCAAATTTATAGAACGATCGATTCTATTAAGGAAATTAAGAAAGAATTTTTCAATTTTCAGAAAAAAACGAATAAAATTATCACTCAGAAAAGATGAGATATTTGTAAAGTTTTCGATGAAAAGAGTATAAAATTTCTATGAAGAGGAAAAGAGAGAGTGGAGAAATTGTTGTTGCTGTTTGAATTCGTCTAAAGTTTTTGGCGTAAAAAAATAGAAATGATATTCATTCATTACTACTAAATAATACTTAATATTGCAATTGTGAAGAGTAGCTTCGCATTTGATCATTGAAATGTTTATAATTTATCAAAACTTCAAAGTAATTAATAGTATTCGTAAGAATTCGTCAGAAAACAATTTCAGTCATATTAATAATTATTGGGATATTTTCAATGAATATTTTCAACAATTAAAATAGATACAATGAATGAGATTTTTTTTTTACAACATCGTAAAATGTACTCAAGTAAAAATGAGAATGAAAACGAGTTTTGCAATGAGCGTCTATGCTCAAAAATTTACTTACGCTTTAGAGATAGTTTCGCAAAGTTGTTGCGCTTTTAAAATGCTTTAATGTTTGATGACAATATTATACTTGCACCTTTATGAGTGCATTTGTGTGCCACCCATTTGTCTTCCTTTACGTTAGGGACTACTAAAACTAGAACAGAGATGCCATGAGATCATAATGCATCTTATAGTTTGTTGTCTGTTATGTTGAAAAAAAAAATTTTTTTTTTCTCTCTTCATCCATTCGAATGCTCTCAGAAAAGTAAAAATTTATTTTAAAAAATCATTTATTTATTACAATTTCCAGCGCAAATTTTGCATATATACGAGAATATATGAAAAATATATATGAAAGAAGTCATACTTAAACCTTATTAAAATCTCTCTCATGTCAAAACACTCAATGCATTTACATCATAAAAACTAGCAATTGGAAACTATGATAGGGAATTATATTTCAATATTTTTATAGTGAAGACAGCAATTATACCTGATCAATGATAGACTATCATTAAAGCTTATTTGCATTTAAATAGATTTATTCTATATGTGAAGAGAAATATTCTTTGAATTTCCATCACTTTTCACTTTGTCTAAATAGAATTAGGTTTGAGTTACATGTATAAATAATCTTTGAGAAGTTGTTATCTTCTTGAAGGATCCTAGCAAAACCATTATAGAAATGTTTCGCAAAAATTCATACACCCAATGAGCAAAATGATCGTTTCCTTACGTGGAACACTAGCAATTTCCTGGTAATTTTCAATACTTAAACCTAAAATTTACCGCTGAAAATCAAAACGAATGGCTATGTAAGATCGAACAATAAAGTGAAAACCAATGAATTCATATCACATGGCTATCAAATCACAATGTAACAGTTAGGAAAATTTTTTAAGAAATTTTTAGAACTATTGAATATTTTACATTGAAATATTATTGAAATGAATGAAACTGCTGATAGTGGTATTGTATGAATGACAAAGTTTATTACGGATGAATGTTGAGTCTTAAATTTTCTGACATTTGCCAAATGTTTCAACGATTACCACTGTTGTAGTTTAGAAAAAAACCTTGTAAATTTTTTTGTAAAAAATATGAATAAGCGTTCAATAAGTAATGATTCAAATCTCATGCAAAAATCTCTACAATAAAAAATCGAAAATTAATTTCAGTATCATTTGATAATATTTCCTGTCAGGAATAATCTAACATGTTTTTGCATAAAAACTGTTACCTATGTTATGAATTTTCAGAAAAGTGATTTTTTTTCGAAAAAATGAGTTGAAAATTCCAATAGTATTCAGCAAATCGAAGCATTTTTGTGCTAAATTATTTGCTTATTGCGCATATCGAGTAAAAAAATCAAGGAAACATTTTTTGCTTACGATTCAAAAAAAGCTCCCATGAAAATATCTTCATCTCGTAGATTTTTTCCACTCTAACACAGTCATAAAAACTCAAATTCCCACCAAGCGTTATTAATATGTCTATTCAATCGATCACGATAATCGTAGCGAAAATTTTTGCACACCTCGCGGGTTTTCATAGAAACGTCTGGATTTTTCTTTTGCCGTATAAAAATCAATAAAAATTTTCTCTTGGAGAGCAATAAATCTTGAAATTATCTAAGAAAAATTTTTGCAAACATTGCGTATTTTTTTAGAAACCTATTACATAAAAATTTCCATAGAAAAAATTGCTAAAGAAAAACTCGAAAAATGAATTTTATTAATGAAAATACTTGCACACGAGAATAATTTATTAAATTTCAATACTGTGAGAATCTATTCACTAAATTTCAAAGCAATCAGTAAAATAAGGACTAATCTACTTAATCTGTGAATTTAGGATACCATAATCAAAGATTTCGACAAATAGTTAGTTACAATGGATTATAGTGAATGGCATCTTTACATAATCAAAGCCATGACGAACTAAGGTAACTTTTTTGCTCCAATGCAACGACTCGTTGGCTAATTTTAAAAAAAAACAACCTTGAATTGAATTAATCACACCTGTAAAGAAACCATGCGGTGTAGGATTTGCATAGGTCGTTGAAAGAATATCTTCATATAAACCATAAAGCTTATGGGCTATTAAAAATGCTGGGCCATTTAAATGGCTCATCTTGGCCACTGGAAATGCTTTTCAAGCCTGAAAAGGCTTAAGAAGTATTTTAAATGGCCCAGAAATAGGTGAAGCTGTGTGCTTCAAAAAACTGTGGGATATGCTCTCAAACGGCATCAAGACTTCGTTGCTTTGCTTATGAAGTGCTTTGAATATAATCGCTACGTCAATTCTTCAACATATCCGACGACTGCGTCTTCCGAAGAAATTTGTACGAGCAATTAGATCAATCAAATTATGACGTCATTATTACGCATATTTCATGACGTCACTCGATGTGGTTTGTGCTCACTATTTGTTTGTGTCCATTTGTTCTTGCGATAGTTTCCACTTGGGAATCTCTTCAGCCGAAGGTATAGAATTTGGCTAAGTATAACAAATTTGATAGGGTCATTTGCCATGCTCATATTCATAGTGACGAAGCGACTCCAAAAATTGGCTATAATTAACTAAGAGCGGCGAAATTTTGCGAACCTATCAAAGTTGGTCGATTTCTATTTTTCGAAGATCAAACTACAATAGCGCCATAATTTTTTTCAAAAGATTCAAATAGGTGCTCATGTCAATATAAATGTGAAAATGCCATTCACTTACGTACTTTATTATTTGCGAACATTTTATGAAACTAGTTGATCATCTCAAACGATTCTTTTACTTAACCTTCCATATTACGATAATTGAGAAATTAAATTCGTTTTAGTGCTGCAAAATTTACAATCGAATCCTAAATAATGAGGAAATTTTTTCATTCTCTGTAAAAAAAATGAGCGTCCTTGATCGGAGAATTTTTTCGATCTATTATTTAGGAAATTCGAATCATTTTTTTCTTTTCTTTTGTTTGAAAATTCACGTCATATTATTCGCAGTTCATTGAGATATTCACTGAACACATCTAGAGAATTTTTTCATGCGAAAATAAAGCACTATGAATTATTGTTTTTTAAACTTGTGTGTTGCGGATCTCTATCGAATACACCTTTTTCCTTTCTAAGCAAACCGTTTCTCCGACAAGTTCTATCATGGGCAAACCGTTGCGCAGTTCCGCCTTCTTCCGCGCATCCTCTTTTCTTGGTTAAAGTGTTCCGCAACGACAATTGTGGAATACACTTGATTAATTTAATATATTCTTTTTAGGGTTCTTCTTGGAGGCCCTAATCGCTCGACTCCGTTGTGGACGTATTTTATCGACTCCTCAACTATCATGGGCAAACCGTTGCGCAGTTCCGCCTTCTTCCGCGCATCCTCTTTTCTTGGTTAAAGTGTTCCGCAACGACAATTGTGGAATACACTTGATTAATTTAATATATTCTTTTTAGGGTTCTTCTTGGAGGCCCTAATCGCTCGACTCCGTTGTGGACGTATTTTATCGACTCCTCAACTAGATAAATTAAACCAACCGGAAGTTGAGCGACAATGGGAATGATTGAGGACGCATTAAGTTCAATAAATCGACATATCAAACAAATGAACGATTTTGAACTTTATCGTAACAACTCAACTCATTCACTGCACAATAATTACGTCTATAAGTGGGTTATATGAATTTCCCATTCATAGTGTGATCAAGCTTTTATCACTAATCAATGAAATGTGATCAAACGTTTACTGATTGATCATCGATATTCAAATGTATGCCTACTGTATTGACTGATCTACTTTAAACCTTAATGTTACTAAAAATGGCAGAATTGGATGTAACTAAAATAAATTTTTTTAGTGGTTTAGGTATTAAAAATTTCTCAGTTTAATAACCAATAAAAAATATTATAGTTCAATCGATAATATAAATCATATTTAAAGATATGCATTACCGTTCGAGAAAGTTGATGATCCAATATCGGCAACATTACTTCTACAACGTAATTGGCATTATTCGATCACAATATCAATCGCCTATTTCATTGTTATAAAGATTATTCAAAGGTTAATGCGTGATCGTGAACCATTCGAACTTCAAAAGCAATTGTTTATATGGAATGCATCGCTCGCACTTTTTAGTCTTATTGGTTTTTTGCGATTCACTGAGGTGAGTTCCGAATTACTTTAAATTCAATTGAATTATTTCTAAATTCTATCTAATTATACCTAAACTGAGTTAAGTATTGCGCATTTTTAATTGTTAAACCTTCAACAGCTGACCGTTAAGGATCGAACGTTATGTAATGACCAAATATTATGATTATTTAAACCGAAAACAAAAGATTCAATCTGTTCGCTCTATATTATAAAATATGAACTTAGTGAAATGGAGTGCATCCGGAACGAAACTGTGGATTATTTTAAGAGTGAACGATGATCCTGCAAGAACCCTTCGAGTGCCATCTCAAGATGCCTGGCAACCTCAGGAAGGAGATAGATGTCACAGAGGTCATGCTTTACGAATGGCATTCAAACAAATTTGCTCCACTGATGAAGCTAGGAAATTAATAAATTCGTTTGTTCCGTAATCCTCGAACACAAGGGGACAGCATCGAATTAACAGACGTATAGGCTGCCGAGTTTTAAAACGAATCGAACTATACTGAGATGAATATTAAAATGGACCAAATTAGTGCAAATAATATGCTCGAAAACTTTGAATTGAACTTAATTGATACATTTGCCGAATCAATTTTGCTGTTGCTTTTAACTTTTCATTTAATCAGAACCATTTGCACACGGCCAATTCCCCTAAGACTCTTAAGAGATGATACCTATAGCTTTATTGTGCTTTTCCGAGAGTAAATACCTTCATTTTAGAGGCACACGGTTGGAGGGAATTTCGTTCATTTCTATCTATGAAACATTAGAAATACATTCAAAATATCAGAAGTGACCATCTGTGCTAGCCACATTGTGTGAGATCCACTCTTGCCTTTTACCTTGTATCTTTTAAGATATACTCTTGCATCCATAACCTCTCAAAACACATCCGCATTTCCAATGCGTCAGTGAATGTTTGCATCGGCGACGAAGGTAATATGGGTGGGGAGGGGGGAGAAGATGAGAGGCTATTATTTATCAAACCAATATAAGACAGTCAAGGATGATAGGTGTTAACGGTGGGCACCACGCTAAGAGTTCGATATCAATTGTTGACGTCATTCCACAGATAAACCACCAACTAAGTAATCTATAATGTGACCTTTAATTAAATGCGCGAGTGGACCTGCACAAATATCGAGGTTTAACTCACTGGTCTTCCACAAATAGCAATTCTTATACCTGTGGTGTACTAAATCTCATTGTATAGACATATTTAGTTGGTATGAAGCACACACATATGCGCATATTTAGGCATACACGCACACAGACGCACATACCACACGCATGAACACACGCAAAAACAAACTGCTTTGCACACGCATACTAAAGCACATATGCGCGCATTCACATGCACACACATACGCACAGATACATATATGCGCACAGACACGCACATACATATACATACATACGCACAGGCACACACATACATACACACACATACGCACAGACACACGTATGTGCACAGACACGCACATACACACACATACACACGCGCGCGCAGACACACATATGCGCACAGACACGCGCAAACGTTCACGCACACACAAACACACAAAACAAAAATTATTAACAAGTTAATAATGAGAAATAATGAAAAAATAATGAGCTAAGAAAGGAATACTCATTAGCGAAATTTCAGGAAGTAATATATAGTGTGACGACATATGGAATGTATCGTTCGGTTTGCTATTCGATAAATCCAGGAAATGTGGCTGCTTTTTGGGCAGTTCTTTTTGCATTTTCGAAAATTGTCGAATATGGCGATACACTTTTTATTGTATTGAGGAAAAAACCGTTGATTTTTCTTCATTACTATCATCATGTTGTTGTTCTTATTGGATCTGCGCATACAGGTTTATTCTATAGACATTTTTTTATATTTTATTTATTTTATTCTCAAATAGATATTCAAAATCGTTGCAAAAAATTCGGCGAAAATGATCAACGATAAAAGTTGATAAATTTGAACGTTTTTCCAGCTTAATACAATTGGAAAAATTGTTTACAAATTTGTACAAGTGAACTAGTTTTATAAATAATTTTCATTCACTTGAATATAAATTAACTCGTATTTTAGAATTAATAGAATATTTACACTAGTTATTCATGTATTTCAATTCATTATTTCTAGGCGCTGAACATGCAGCACCGGGACGATTCTTTATAAGTTTGAATTATTTCGTACATTTTATTATGTATAGCTATTATGCATCGACTGCTTATGGCCTAAAACCATCAAAGTATGTTTTTTTATTCATTATTGTTTTTGTTTGTTTTTTTTTTGCGATATTTTGCACGATTTATTTCAAACTTTAATTTGCACAGAGGAATTTTTTTTTGCATTTGTTTTTTTATTGTTTTATATATTCTAGCTAATAAATATTTATAGCTTCGATTCCTCTTGCGGAAAGAGAATATTACTTGAAATTCCCCAATTAGGAAAAACTCTTTGGCAAAACTTCCAGTGATCAATGTTTCGTTGAGGGGATCAAGTTTTCAGCCAATTTTTGATGTCTTTTTTGAGAATTGTAGTGCAATAAACATGTTGATGGAGTGAAACTTAAACATTCTCCTTCTAAATCAGAATTGAGGGGAGGGGGGGGAAGGGGGAGGGAGTGAGGATGGAAGATGAATAATGAGACAAATATACCCTTTTCGGCTATCAGTTGAGGAAGCAAGCATGGTTTCAAGATCTATAGAACGTCACCAAAAACGGGCCAAATCAATGAAAACCCATCAACACCTTAGCGTTGGATCTTTATATGGGTTACATTTATACCTTAGTGTACAATCAGAATTTGCTTATATGAAAATTAGCATATTGTGCTTTCTTGCCTTATGAATAGCTTTTTTATTTTATTAATATTATAAATGGTAGTGAATCACTTACAGAAGGACAGCAATGTTATTAACATTATTACAAATTGTGCAAATGTTTGTTGGAATTTATATCGAATATTTGGTCATTCATTATAAAACTAAAGAGAATCTACCGTAAGTGCTTTCTTCTTTCTTAAATGAAAAAAAAAAATTAAGAAAACTAAAAAAAAATTTGATTTTTCTATATCAGTTCTATCAGCAAATTGCATTTAAAAAACTTCCTACCAGAGCATTCAATTTCAGCTGTCAACAATCATATAGCAATATATGTGTTTTTCTTATTCAATTTACGACATTCGCGGCACTATTCATTCACTTCTACGTAAAGGCCTATTTCCTCACTCCTAAAAAACGATATCAGCAAAAGAAAATCGACTAGCTTATGTGAAATAATCTTTTTTTTTTGCGTTCATGTATTGTGTATCTATTGTTTTACTAGTACATTTTACTATAGTATCTTTAATAATTGACCATTAATAATAGAGTATTACGATAGTTGTACTCGTATTGATAACATAGCCTGAGGGCATAGAGGATATAGATCTACGCTAGATTTTAATAATACACATAAAGTTTTAGAATAAATTAACATTTCAGAAGTTTTCCCTTATTATATCATATTCCGATCTCTTCACTGCGTTTTTTTTCTTTGCAGAAAATTTTCCATCGAATATTTAAGTTTCTTTTCTCTCTTACTTTCTATCTTCATAAAAATTCTAGTGTATTAATTTTTATGATCATGTAGGTGGTAGTTGATCTTTATAGGAGGACTTTGTGGGTAAAATTTTCTTTCGATAATGTTCATTTGAGGTGAGAAAATCCCGGAAAATGATAATCAACTCTGGAGTCATAATCCTTAGCAAATTTATTTCCTCAATTAATTTAAGTTCTCTCATAAAGTAACAAAATTTTCAATGTTACTCCCAAATTACTCATTATTACTTTCAAAAGATATTACTCTATCTATTAGTGTGCATATGGCAATGATGTTTTCTTAAGAAAATATAGAATTAATGAACGTCGAATATCCATTAATAGTATATTTATTGCATTCATTTCTTAGAAATTATTTCTCGAAATAATTCCATATTGTTGTAATATATTCACTTAATTGATATCTGCTAAATGAAATTTCATTCATTCATCGTTTTGCATTGTCTACTGCGTGGTTGGTCGTTAATAAGCTCCGATTGGACTTATTGACTCCGCTCAACCAAGCCGCTCCGCCAAGCATCTACAGCCATAAAAGAAACCATGATGAATCAACTCGTTGCATCCAACGGGCAGAATACGAGCCCAAGCCCTAACCTTCACGCGACTGACATGCAAGAGGTAGAGGCCTACACGTAGTGAGATAGGATGGCTCTCTGAAGAAGACCGTAGGATTTGCAAAATCCTTCGCTTAATATCTGATTGAATTGTAGCAGTTTAATTAAAGCTGATAGAGTGAAAATTTTCCTCTGTATTTTACGATGAAATCTCTAAACAATAAATGTTTGAAAAAAAAATACTAACGAAGAAATTTTAGAAAAAAATCTCTTATTTCCAGATCACCGAAGTTTTCCGGATTCCCGGAAAAAAAAACAGGAAATTCCGGAATGTGTTTCTTCATTCGCTCAACTGGTATGGAAAAATACTGAAATCGTTTATTTACAACTCATTTGCCAAAACGGTAAAACAATATTAATGCATAACAATGAGATTAATCGATCAATTGCAACAAAGAAAAACAAAGCGAATAGATAAAGACAAATAAGGGATCTGAGGTGCTATCATTGAGGTAAAAATATGGCTAAGTGTGCCCTATAGTTCACCAACTATAAGTCTCAACGCTTAAAACACTCGAAATCCTGAAGACAGACCCGTATTTGTTGAATATGGTATTGCCATTACCGATAAACCCATTACCATTTGGGTTTGCCGATACTTCTACCTATTGGGTTGGCCCGGACAGTTAATAATTCACAATTTCATGACAGTCCATAGGAAGGACAAGCCTATTGTTCAATTTCAAGAAAGTTTTAATCGCCTCGCTATGTCCGTATTACCTACCTTTCTGAATATGCGAAACAAAACCATTGTAGTACTCACTTTTGGCAACTCGCCAAGGAAAAATTAACCTAAAAAGAAAATTTTTTGGGAATGAAGTGAATTTCATTTTATGAAAAATTTTAATGCACTCCTTACTTAAAAATACAATTTCAAAGGTATATATCCGCATGATCAATATATCATTACTATGAAATAAGGTAGTGTTCAACGATGTAGGATGCTAGAAACTCGATGAAATGGCAAATAAAACTTCAATTGCAATTTAACTATTACTAGATAAAGATGAAAACAATTCGCTATCACTATCGTCAGAGAGTGATAGAATTGACTCATCATCCGATATGCACAATTCACTCTTGAGAAGTGTTGAATAACCCTGAAAGTGTTTTATATCTCAGCATTTTTCAATATTAATTGAAAATAATTATTGTAAAAATAATAAATATATGAATAAATCGACTTAAAACTTCATCGAAAGCATATAACACTATGATAAAGGATGTTGAAATATTAGATCATCGTATCACAGCAATGCTAAAATCTTTGCAAGCTTCGCAAGACGTGAAAATGTTTGCCCTTTGTAGCGACAATGACGTAATTCAGCCCTAGTGAAAGTAAATTTTGAGAATATATTATTGTGAACGCTGTATTCGTCAGCATTAAAAACCAGCAGCAACACTGAGTGGAAAGAAGAAAAGTTTGAGTGGTACTAATATACAGAATGGGATAAAGATTCCTCATCTTAAGTATAAAAAGAGATTGTCACTATCTTCCGGTATCCTTTCTATACAAAAAAAAAACTGATAGTAACGATAACGAAATGCTCTTTTAAGGGCAAACAATACGTGAAACAGATCAGAAAATGTGGATCGATATAGTGATATGGACGTGATTCAGGGTTACACCTGAATAGGTAACCCAAGGTTATTACCGTAAATCACAACAACGCTACTGAAATGAACAGCGTTGCAAAATGATAGAACAAAAGGAAGTGAATCGCAAATATTGGCCTCTTTTACAAATATCATTCTTCTCCATGAACTGTGTAAAATTCTAAGACTCACAAGCGAAATGAAACGCTAAACTGACCAGACGCTCATCATTGGTCACTTGCAAACAATGATGGACAATACGAAATGAACTGACCTCGTCATCCACTCGTAGCAACGTCACCTCGACTTCCTTTAAAACATTTTCAACGTCTGAAGTGAATCGTACGCAAACGGTTCCAAAAGCCGCTGTGAATATCTGAAGCCAATCAATTCTTCAATATGAAGTTATCTACATTCTATGGTTCAATCAAAAAAGTCAAATACAAACTTTGCCGACCGCTTTTAATAGGAATTAAACTAGCAAAAATAGGTCGATGGAATTATGCTTTTTGTTTATTTGTTAATGATCATCTCGTTGTCAAGTATGAATAAGACAGATTTCTTTTGGTTAGGTGAAAATTTCATCGGAGTCCTAGAATATAGTTGCAAATTTGCATACGACACTTCTGCAGAGTTGCAAGTTCGTATACGACACTTCTGCAGAGTGGAAAGTTCGCATACGACACTTCTGCAGAGTGGCACGTTCGCATACGACACTTCTGCAGAGTGGCAAGTTCGCATACGACACTTCTGCAGAGTGGCCAGTTCGCATACAAAACTTCTGCGGAGTGGCAAGTTCGCATACGACACTTCTGCAGAGTGCCATTAAAATCACCTATACAACAATATGATTGTACATGATATTTCCACACCTGATGAGTCGTTAAACACGCTCCGTTATCGGCGATCATTTACCAAGAAGATGTGCTGTGATCAAACAAATAAACAGAAGAATATTCAATTAAATTTATGTATAATTTCCTTCTCAGTAAGTATTCGTACAAACCTCTTTAGATCCAACGACTGACATTGTTGATAGATCATTCAAAGATAATGTATCCCAATTGATCAACGTCACTGACATTGTCGCTACAACTTTACCCGATGTATTCGAATCCAGAATACCATTCGAGTCGGATTCCCATGCCGTTTCCAAATATCTCTTCAATTATAAACTTGAATCCAATAGAACTCAAAAGTTTTTCAAAAAGATCAAACGGATCGCATGATTCGACAACCAACTACCCATAGGAAATGTGCACTTCGACCAGTTTACCCATAGGAAATGTGCACTTCGACCAGTTTACCCATAGGAAATGTGCACTTCGACCAGTTAAGTATCAGATGAACTATTAAATAAGTAGCTAATAAGAGCATTTAGATATGTAAACGCCAAGATTCGATGCTATACCAAATACTGTTGACTAATCGATAATCTAAAACATTGATAAGGCAATTATTGAGATAGAAAAAAAAACGCAAAATATTAAAATTTATGCCGGTTAACTATAATTTGCATAGATTATTGCAGAATTTCTTTTCGAAAAAAAAAATTAAATTATACCTTTATTGCATTCTCCAAATGTTGACGAGATAAATGAGAGCAACGAGGTAGAAAAATATCCATATTCGGAACGAATAACCTATGCAATGATTGCTCTGTGATGGAAATTTCCGCAACACTAAAATTTACTCATTATTTGATTCGCTTATAAATCGAAGAATAGAAATCAACTGCTAACGCCAACATCAAATTTCAGAGTCGTAATTTCTATGGTTGGTGGTTGAGAATGTTAGCTAGACAGATAAGTCAGACATACATACTCAAGCACAAACATAACGTCGCCATGATAAGCTTTGAATTTTAAAAAAAAAAAACTTGTAAAAATATGCAAAAATTATACAACAATTAGGATATTTAACTCTTTGTTCTCTCTCTCGAATGGGAACCTTTGTGCAGAAGCAACCCCCAATTTGCAGTTTGTGATAAGATCCCAATGCGGAGCGTGCTGAATTTAATATCCTGTGATCCGCCTATACTGAAATATTGGTCAGATTAGATGTGACACTAAAACATTTTGCAATTTTATTCCTAAAGCAATTCGTTCCATCTTTAATTAAATAAAACTTGTGATTAAGATATGCTGAAGAATGATCAGTGATGCAATAATGGATCTAATACAGGCAATAAGAGCTGACTAACCTTGATAGAGTGGGCAATACATGAAACTGTGATAATTTAGGATGCATTGCGTTAATTAGACGATCACAAATAACGCCCTCTGGGAGGATAAAATCCTATAAAGAAAAAAGATTTAAAAAAAAAACATTATATCGCAAAATTTGTTGATTACTCTCTTTTATTTCATAACACCAATAGTATAGGATTATATCGTGAAAATGGATGGAATTCAATACATAAAGGAATATAATGCTCGTTGATATTAAATAATTCAACTTTAACTACACTAAATTTAATTTTTCATTTAAAGTAATAAAAAGTCATTCTATGTGACTTCCGTAAATTTCAGATGGTACTTCGATACATTCAACGAGAATATAAATGCCCCTGGATTCAGAAGGTTAGATAAAGGTTCTTGAATTCAATTTAGTTGAACAATTAACTCTACGACGTCAAAAAGTAAGTCACTGCTAAACTGTTTTCAGCATACATATTTTATTAATAAAAGAAATTCCCCTCTTCAATAAATATAGAAAATTGATACTTCTGTAAATGCTTAAATGAAACACAAAAAAAAATTTCGTGGTACTCCTTTTCTCCTTTTTAAGTTCACTGAAGCCGTTAGCTAAATTCTACTAGAAATAAAAAGTTGCATCTCTGGTGGGCTTCAATAGCCGTTCATAAAATAACCTCACGCTATAAGACCAAATGCCGACTTATCCCCCTTCCTAACCTTCAAATATTATTTCAGATACCTACTACTACGTCACATCACGTCATCTCATAATGCTTATCCTTTGCAGGATGAAAATTACCTAAGAGTTGGAAAGCAAAGAAATGCATATACCGATATACGAACGTTTCGCACTTCAGCTCCACCATTTATGCTGTGAATTGTTTCGAAAAATTCGCATAATGAATTAGTGGTGATATTTTGAAGATTACCAAATAATTTCACACTAGTGATAGGCCATTTCTGTTGAGCGATCGATGTAAGAAGCTCCATAGTGACTGCTTCACCTCCTAACCATAATGAACTATAGCAAGACGAACCTTAAATCATTAATCAACTTTCATCACCTATATGTTCACAAAAATATTTGATTTCTGTTTACACACATACACAAATGATTTTTGCATATCAAATTACACTAAGACAACGTTCATTTTACATGTGTATTTACGATATTCGTCTATTCGTTAAGTATAAAATAATTACGAAATCCAATAGGAATTTTTTGAATATAAGGGAAATCAATGATGAAATTTACTTTAATTTTATGAAATTTAAAAAATACACTATTGATCTTCAAATTTGGTTAGTAGAGCAGCTCATTAAGAAGAATGATGAAGTATAGGAAGAGTATGATTCAATTGAAATTGTTATACCTCCACGATGGATCTTTTACTACCCTTCTGGTATCCAACTAAATTTATTTGTAGGAAATTACCTAAAGATATGATGTGAATTCAACGTGAAACTATATAATACCTCGCCATTCGATATCGGTGAGTTCAATGAGTGATAGTGCTTGTAGAAGGTGTCCTATATTTCTTTGATCCACTTCGAGATATTTGCATGACGTCGAAGACCATCCTTCGAGTTTATACTAAATACAATTGAATTGGAAAAAATAATTAATAAAAAAATAAGAAATATCGCCTATGGAATTATATCAACTGTTGGGGCTATGCCCCCCCACCAACGTTGTAAAGCTTTAAAGGCCATAAAGTGGAAGTGTTTCCTTGATGGGCAATCGCTGATAAGCGATGAAAAAATAAAATTACATATCAATATATAAAGCAAACAACCTACCATTGTAATTTTTATCGAAAATATTTATCCATACTAGCAATACGTCAAAAATCTCTTAAATTAACATAAACATCAATTGCACTGATTTCTTCGAATACTCAAAAAAAAGAAATAAATAAATAAATAAATAAAGTAAAAAACTTGCATTCTCTTCAATTAAAGTGTACAAAGAAAAGAAAAAGTTGGTTATATGATCGACAACATCCAAACAATGCAGAAATAATTTATTTCCATAAGTATTAGCGTTGAAATATTGTTAAAATATCAATAATTTCTAGGCCAGAGAAATATCCCACACGAAACGATCACTAAAGACAATAATTGATAGAGACGTATCACAAAGAATCAAAGGTATTGGGTAAACATTTCATCGGAATAGGTTAACGACGTATAAAAACACCGATTTTGCTAGTGGTATATAAAAGGTTTGCTACTGGGAGGTCATATATCATTTATAGCATTGGTTAAGTTCGGAAAACATAGAAATACATGCACCGCATAAAACTTTTTTATTTAGAAATAGAATAGAAATAATGAAAACCGATTGTATTCAAAGTTGAAATAATTGTGTGTGTGTGTGTGTGTGTGTGTGTGTGTGTGTGTGTGTATGTGTGTGTGTGTGTGAGAGAGAGAGAGAGAGTAAAAGAGAAATGAGATTACTAAAGCATCATACCTTACCGTTAGCGGCGGTAATTCTGAGACGCATTAAAGCTTTTCTTTTGCTGTGAGTGGATTCCCAACACGACTTCCATAGACGGCTTACAGCACGAAATTCACGAGGTACAACATCTATGAAACTCCTAAAATATTTATAGCTTTAATAATTAAATAAACAAATAATTATGACTGCAATATCGAGTCTTTTTATTGATCTACGATACGAAGATAACGCTAAACGATGCCTTATCACAGATTTAAGACTTCAATTGGGGGATGTTAAAATATAAAATATGATATTAGAATAAAACATACAAAATATAAATCATAAAAACCGCCTACAACTGTTTGAATTTCCTGTCACGCTTTTATTTTGCCTTGATCGTGCAGGTAATATTCGAACTCTGTTATGATTCTTATTAATCTGTGCAACAAGTTACCTTCGAATGTATCGTCGAGTCTTTAATAAAACCCTTCTTCCCCCTCCCCTTTTGAACGAATCCTCTTCACCTAATAAACAACCCTCTTCAGCCTATAAACTTTTGAGTGAAGTAGCCACACCTTGCATCAACAAGACCACCTCCCCTATCCTCATTCCCTTTGATCACAAAGGCTGGA
Organism: Baylisascaris schroederi; assembly: GCA_006503575.1. Classification (NCBI taxonomy): domain Eukaryota; kingdom Metazoa; phylum Nematoda; class Chromadorea; order Rhabditida; family Ascarididae; genus Baylisascaris; species Baylisascaris schroederi. The sequence continues at coordinate 60,463 of QEWY01001572.1, forward strand.
AAAAAAATTGCGTCCACCCGTCTGCCAATTTATGTGTTCCAGTTGCATCGCATCAAAATTTAGAAACAATTAATCTTCATTTTGATGAACTCTCCCACTGTATTGAAAAAAAAACTTTGGAAAAATCATTGCCACATCGGTTGTCAAGGGCTCAATATCTGACCAGCATCGATTGGCGCTTATTGCGGCTTCGCTTAAAAACCACAGGTGCCAAATGTATTCAATGACTTAGGAAGGTGGTTTTAGTTCCCTTTTAGTTCAACTTTCAAAAAAAGCAAAAATCGAAAAAATGAGTAATAAAACACCTATATAAATTCACTTCACATAGAAAGAGCTATAACAATAAGACAACATACCAAATCTTAAGAATCATTTCGTTGGGAAGTTGCGGTATCCTCATGTCTGTTGATGAAGTTGGTCCTGAAAATCATCTTTTTGAAGGCGTGTGCCCAACGATGAATCCATAAAAAAAGGCTTAAATTTGAGCGGGAGGCTCATATGTGAAAATAGATCAAATGGGGAATAATGCGTCTACAAGGTAAGCCAAAGAAGATCAAGAGCAAACAGGTAGATCAAGCGACCGTATTGTGAGGATAGACTGAGGTAGAATCGACAGGATATAAAAGGGGTTGATGTGCTCATGCATTCATCCCGGCTTCTAGACTGGTCTTAAGGCCGAATGGGCCTACGTGTGACCTTTGGAGCGCCTGTGCCTGAGGACACCGGAGACAGCGTGGAGTTCGCCGAGTGCAATTAAGGGATCGTGCCGACGATCTAAGCCATCCTTATGAATGACTCCTTATTTGTTCGTCACCTTATTGTGTGTAATAAACTTTTGGCCTATGGCCGAAGCTAAGACTTGTTGCCTGTGTCATTTCGCAGTTTACTTGACCAGATCTCGATACAGGGTGCAAACTTTAAAGAAGATCTGGACAACTAGACGAGCAAAGGGGAGCCGACCTCTATACATATTCAAGGAGCAATTGATATTAGATGGCAATACAGTGAAGGGGAGGGGGGTTATAAAGCGAAGAAACACGGTATTTTTTTGCGTTGCGCCTTTATCTGATAGAAGCAACTTAAACAACACCTTTATGATGTAGGATCCTGAGACTAGATTTGGATCGGCATTCTAATAACGAACGACGGAAGAGGAGAAGATTAACGAGATAAGCAAAAGTGGGATACCTAGAAATAACAAATCAGCCTAGAGCTTTCCACCTTTATTTTATTGCTATTCACATTGACACATAATAGTCTTTTTAATTAAACAAAAGAATATCATTTCTCAATTAATACATATAAATAATATAATAAAAATATATAAATATACAGGTATATCTAAAAAAAGATTGTTCATCATTTCAATAAACCTTTATGTTGCGAGTGTTTTTGTCGTTTCGCAACATTTTTCGATGATGCCCTCGTATTTCCCACATTTCTTCGTTTTTTTAACGTTCGCATATTACTCTGAAGGAAGTGCAGAAATTAACCAGGTATATACCACTAAACGTCTAAACGAATGTATATGCCTTTAAAGTCATTGATTAAAGATAAAGTGGAAAAGCGCATCGAACCACCTGGCACGTTATGCGCTTTAGTATTTCTCCCTCCTTGCTTAATCAATTTCATAAGCTATCAAAAAAAAAATCATAAATAAACAAAATAATAAGTTTTAATTAATTCGCTCTTTGGCAGACATTTTCTACAAAAGATTTTTTTGCGATACGTATGCAAATTTCTTTGTTATATATGCAAATTTTAGGCCTAAAACATTTTCGATACCTAAAACATTTTTGAAGCCGACAGGTCAACCTGAAACAAGCTACAAGGGGCCAAATTAAGGTGTTCATCGCCCCTTCGAAATGCGCTGCGTGGGTCGTCGAGTTGAAACTACCGGGCAGACATGCAGACGCATATACATACATACGTGCAGATAGGACGCCATTGCAATGCGCTGCTGTAAAGCAAGTCTGCAAGACAACATAAAAAGTGAAAAAAAAATGAAAATTTGAGAGAATTAGGCAGGAAAACAACGAATAAGAATGCTTTGAAAAGGATTGAAAAGCATCGAAAAATAGTAGAGAAAAGCAGTGGAAAATATTTGCAGAAAGATGACAAATGAGATAGAAGAAAAATGAAAAAGATTTAGAGAAGCGTGCAAAAGTTGAAGAAAAAAAACAAACAACACATTGGGAATATGGAAAAATCAAGGGAAATTTCTGGAAAAAAAAACTGGAAAATGGCGAAGTTTTTTTCATTGAAGTGGCTCTCACGTTTTGGTAGTCAATCCAAGCTTATCGGTCCAGTAAAACGCTTCCTCTCCCCTCCCCCTCACCCCTTATACCTGTCCTCTATTTCATACATATATAAGGCCAAAATAAACATATTAGACCCCACCTGATTTACAAGTCTCCCCTAATATTAAGCGTTTGAAAACGACACTGAGTAAATTTGAACGATTTTGCAGCGAAAATTTTTCGCTGTGAGAGAAGTTTGCAGCATTCGAACTTGTTGTATACGAACTGTGCCGTTATTTTTGGCGAATTTATGCGGCTGCCTATACCGATTCACATGTCTATATAAATGGGTGGGAGGCGGGGAAGGGAGGGTCGCAAATGGTATACCTGAGAGGAGGTTGGACCCAAAAGCGATTCGAAATCGGAGCTCTAAATGAGATTTAGATCGGTCGAATATCCAGAAAAAATGCGGCGGATTTAAGTGCAAAGTTTAAGCTGCCCGAGCGCGTGCAAATTTGACTTCAAGATGCTCCCGAGCACGTAGAATGAACTCTCACTCGAACTTCTCGTTGTCTCACTCGAACTTCTTGTTGTGTAGTTAAAGTGGGAGCAAAGCTTACAAGAGAGTATAAACAACGTTGCAGCACATCAGTGTTACGACGCTTCATTCGGTGCAACGTTTTCTTGCTCGCGTTGCGTGTGAGTGTGCGCATCAACGATGTCGATTGGTCTTATTAGCCGTCCATTGTTGACTACATACGTGCTTGCGTCAAGTAGACGCCTATTGGTCAAGAACCTGAGGTAATTCTAGTCGCAGAAGTTCAATATTCTTCCAAGTTATCTATTTTTCTTTGCCAATTATCTCAATGCACCTTTGTTTTCTATAAATCCTAGAGTATTTAAATATTGGTATTGGTGATACCATTGTTGAGATAAGAGGCAACTTTATTATGAATCGATCCGTTTATGAAAATACCTGAAAATTGGTACTCATATCAGGGTGTGCTATAATTTCTGGTTTTTTCTCTTTGTGAGTCGAGTGCAACATTTCGATGCCGACACGTCGCAATCAGGAGTGAATCGATTCCATTCAAATGGATTGCTTGTTGTGCCAGTGCGGCTGTCGTTAATGTTTGATTTAAATTTTATTTCGATGTAATTTTTGTGTTTATGTGCTCTACGATATATTGGTTGACAGATTGTAATTCTTTTATTATTGAGTTATTACTCTACTATTCAACAATTTTTTGTACAAGTAGTTAATGATTCTAGATATACTTGGAGTTTTCGCAATCATCGAGTTAAAATCGACGATTTAAAAATGTTCAAATCATCAACAAATTCCACAGTTGAATGTTTTCAACTTTGAAGATGGTAAAAATAATTTTTTTTTCCATTTTTTATTTACTTTTCATCGACTTTTTTTTTCGTAAATATGAGCTGTTCATGGTTATGTGGATGAGGCGAGAGAAATACGGGGAAGGAAGAGAGGAAGAGGTTATAAACGTGCAATGCTTTAACAAAGGATTTATGGCATTTCCTACTATTTGCTTTGTTCTGCATTGAGTGGAAAGCAATAAGGTTGGTAGCTTTTGTCAGGTTGCAATGGAGAGGTTTTTCGGTTATCGATCGAAAGTGCACTCAAATCGTTGCGTTGTTGCTTAGAGAGAAATTAGCTGTAATTTTTTATTTTCCTATTTCTTCCTCTCGCTTATATTTGCGCAATATCGCAAGCAATTTGAACGCAGAGATTGTTTGGATAATCTAAGTGGAGATTTGGGGGGAGAGGGGGT
>QEWY01001572.1:64674-137609 GCA_006503575.1 Baylisascaris schroederi
GTGAAATATGGTAGAGGGGGGGGGGGGGGGGGGGGGGAGGTAATAAGGGGGAAATGTTAAGTCGTAGTGGAAGACGACTAGGAATCATTGACGTCGATATGAATGAGTTAATGATTTCGAAGATTGTTTTACCAATTGAACCAATTAAAAAAGTGGGTCATTGGCCGAGCAAATGCTCTTAAAGCAACCCCATTCTCTATTATACACCGATTTTATGCCAACAAAAATGTCGAATTATAGAAGATGAATCGAAACGGTGCACATTGCACTTCTTTCATTGTAAGAATTATCGTCACAGTATTATGACCATTTAATGTTTTCCGTGTTGGTTTTTATTTGAAGTATTCTTTTGGAAGTAAAGTTTTCTTGTTGATTTACTTGCTAATATATCACTGTTCGTTTTCAAAGACGGAAATTCATTTGTGTGTTGATTGACATTCGAGTGCGGTTGTTTGCCTATATTTTTGCTTTATTCTTTGCAAACTTAGTGGAAAATCTTTGAAAATTAATCAACAATTCTTTCAGATATTTTAATGAATTTTTTCTTTTTCCTTTTTTTTTGTTGTTTTAGCTGCTTAGATGATTGTTGTATTGGAGAAAATTTATGTTTTTCCCATTATGAATCTATGTTACAGAAAGAAATCAAAATTAGATACATTTTTCGATGTTCTGATCAATTATGGCCTATATAATTAAATAGGAAATCGTTTCCTTGAGGGTTATTCTCTCTCTTTCCGTCATATATTATCAGAAAAACAATTGCCGGTGTTTTGCACTCTGAATGAAAGCTTCCTGTTGTTAGGACGGTTGCAAGTGTTTTGTACTTGTTTTCCACTTAGGAATCTTGAGGAAGTGAAAGATAGAAGGAGGGTTAGAGGGAATATATAAATAGCTTCAGAAGGTGGTCAGAGTATAATGAGCAATCTGGGAGTTGATTTTCTTTTCCCTTCAATATCGACCATTACTTTCCTTTCCAAGTCTATAGCTAACCACTGGTAATATAGGCAATGATAGTCTCAATGAACAAATACAGTCAAACAACAATGCTTTTCCCAACTTAATATATTGCAGTGTTTTTTAACTCTTTCGAATAGTCTCAAAGAAAATTCTATTCCTGGTCGGCTTCCATTCCAAAGTTTTGGGCATCTCATGTGCCATGCAAACTATTCATTTTATTATATATAAAAAATATATCGATATATAGATAGAGAATCTTTTTAAGCATGTAGAAAGGTAGCCTATCGCTACAAGGAAAAAGTCAACGTTTCAATATTAATGATTAGGATTTTATATAATTGTTTAAATATAGAGAGTTTACGTTGAGAATAGGTAAGTTTAGAAGTTAGTTTTATACGAGAGGCGTATTTGCGTATATAATCGCCGTTTAGACCATAAAATCGGTTGCGCTCACATTATTCTTCAGGATATATAAAGAGGTGGAAGAGTGATCGAAGAAATGAAGTTATTTTTTGTGGCTGTTTTAGCAATCATTCTGCAATACAACTCTGCCACAAGGCAAGTATAATTTTTAAATCCTCAAATATAATTACTGCTAGCTTTATTCGTATTTTAAGTTGTTGATTTGACTAAGAAGAGAGACCACTTAGAAAATTTCCGGTCATTCGAGAAGGTTCTTTGCTAATTTGTTTTTCGTTTATTTTATATATATCATGTTTTTTTTTTGGTTTTGTTAACATCTTTGAATGTTGATGTGATATGTTTTAGTGTGCATCACCATTGATATGTTAATGATGCATCGTATTTTACCGTCTGTTTCCTAATAACTGCAAATTGCGCTTATTTTAATTATTAGTAAAGTAATAATACTAATTTTAAAGTAATAATAATTTAAAGTAAATTTTTTTAAAGTAAAGTAATAATAATTTTAATTTTTTTTTTAGATATTTAAATGATTATTGAAAATTTCTATAAATCAGAATTCAATTCTTGTGATTAAATTCGATGCTATTATTGATTAAGATATGTAATAGTTTTATATGTTCATAATGAAATGTTTTTGCCAACAACATATTCAGACATTCCCTTGATATATTTTAGTTTTCGGTTTTAGCCGAATTGTTGATTTTGGTTAACGATAAAAATAATCACTATCGTGGGGAATATGACAAAGTGGGAAGTTGAATAGGAAGCAAATTATATTAGCAGTAAGAAATTTTTGCGAATATTTTTCTATTGGAATAATACTTTTTAAGTTTTCTTCCTAATTCATCTCTATAGACTAGTGATGGTAATTATCCTGAATGAATTTCACTGGGAAAGCGGAGTTTCCGATTCGTTTTTTATTTACTGCATTAAGTTTGGTTTTGGCTTTGACGGGTTTTTTTTGGTTGCAACCGATTTTGGTTTTTTTCAACCGGTGTGTTTTAAAAATATCTGAGCATATACGTCTTTTCTAGTAGCACCTACTATGTATATTTCTGTAAGCGTCTTCTCATTTTGCTGATGAAGGTACCTTATTTCAGTTTGTGAAGTAACTGAAAAGCTGTTTATGTTATTACTAATTTGAGTCGAAAAATTGTTTATTTTGCAGTGAGTAATTCAATTAGTATTTACTATGCTAAAGAATTGTATTATGAGTTGGTTGTTATTGGTTGGTTTCTCCTTTTTCGCTTATGTATTGCTGTGCGTTTATTTTTTGTAGTGTTATCTTTAGAAGTTAATATTATTCGTGACAGCCGGTTGTCTTTTGATTCATCATTCATAAGAAAACTATTGAAGTAGGAGTGTCACCTTTGCGAGAAATAGATAAGCCATAATACTCTCGCAAGAGGATGGAGGAATTCGTGGCAACCACGATATGACCCCATGCTTGACATAGGGTGTGTCTTCTGGGTTGTGAGAGTGAAGAATCCTTAGCGTTATGGCCACGAGAATGGAAAACTCCATGGCTCCTACCATGTTGGAGCGGAATTCGTGGCCCCGTTCCCTTTTACAAACTTTGAAAGTCTACTTCGCCAAGACAAGTAATATTACTCTTTAAAGTATCGAAAGAGCCCTTCGCCTTTCTAACTGCTAGTTTCTTACTTCGTCTTATGGACAGATGTGCCCTGGGTATATTCTCATTTTTGTGTGAAAGAGGTGAATTCCCTTCCTCGCAGCCGAACCATAGATTCCCCTCATCGTGACGGAGCCATGGATTCCCCTACCCCTGCCAAACTTGCTTACTGTAACAAGGTTATTCTAAAGTTGAATCATATGCCATAGTGTAGGTTGTATTTCTACTGCAAACTGGAATGTTTTTAGAGCATATCTTCGCATTTATTAAATTTTAAATTACGACCGGATCTGCTGAAATAGTCGTAGTTTAAGAGTTTGCTCTCGATTACTTTTACGGTATATGGTATATTACGGTATATAGTATATTCAAATTGCTGATAGGTGCACACTGATTTAAATGCAATCGTATTTTGAGGTAAAGGTCCATCATCTCGTATTATTCCATGCTCGTATTGTTCCATCGCGTATAGGGCAGTGCCAGCGTTAGCGATTCGTTTAATATTATAAGTTGGAGGGCTTCACATTTCGTGCATATTTTACTAGCCTATGGTGTTCAGTTTATTAAATAAAGATGTTTAATAAAGGTGGTTGTGCATAGAATTTTAGGTTGTGCTCGGGTATGTCGGCTGCGGACGCATTCAAGAAGCATGGCGTCGTTCCGGACGTTGTACCGAATGGCCCATCGAAACTTGTGAAAGCGGTCTTCGATAGTGGGGTTGAGGTTTGTTTCTATTGTGAAATATTTTCCTTTCTGTTTGATGAAATATATCTCTTTTTTAATGGAACTACCTATGGCAAATGAATAGAAATATGCTAATCGTTTCTGCTATAAAACAACGTTGAAAATTTGTCAGTTATTTTCTTTTTTATATTTTCATTAATTCTTTTCTATTATTTGTAGATGTTCTCGTTGGTCAGTAATAAAATTGGTGGAGTGATTTAAGGATTGAAGCCTAGGCCATTTTTTGTTGATGACGAGATGACAGCTAATCGTAAGTCCTCACTCTCAACCGTTTGCTAGTATGACGATGCAATAGTTATGGCGGTTGGCATATGTACTTCAATACAAGAAAAAAGGTATATACAGTCGCATAGTAAGATGGCCAATAGGTTGAAATTTCAGGTGGATTGCGGTAATGTTTTGACGCCTACACAGGTGAAAAATCCACCAAAAGTCTCGTGGGATACGGAACCAGGCGTACTCTATACGCTTATAATGACTGGTTTCTTTTTTTTATCATTCATGATGGGTTTATTTTTAAACGGATTTCTTTTTTTTTTAGTTAACCAATGCATCCATCTTTGAGATGCAAAGATTTTTCTAATCATATCCTTATATTTCCTCTTATTCCGGAGTTCAAATCCACTTCGAAGCAACTATGACTCGTTGCGTTATTTTATGCACTCCATACATTTTTCATACCCATAGTCTGGTCAGGCGGACTAATACAAATGAAATGAAGCAAATGAATACGATTTTAAACGAGCTACAATCAAGCAAAATGCTTTATGAAAACGCCTTTATCTCATGCTTTTTTCGGCGGAAATTCAGAATAAAGCCCGATGACCAGTGAGCGTAAGATGGGGAGAGAGGGAATAGAAGGACATCATCAAGTTTTTGTTCCATCAAGTGCCATAAATCCTTACTCTCCCCTCGCCCATCTGTACCGAGCACATAATACAGTACAGATTTATCTTTTCTTAATTGTTAGGGGGATAGAGGTATCCCACATTTTGAAGATATGAATCGTCACCCATCTCGTTTCGATAAACATCGGTTGCCTACAAGAGCTGATATTGCGGATCGTTGAATAAGTTTATTCACGTTTGTATTTTTTCAGATCCCGATGCGCCATCACGTAAAAACCCCACATTCCGCGAATGGCATCATTGGTAAATAAAAGAGAATTGTTTAAAATTCAATTTTTGTTCTTTTTTTCTCTCACTTTAATGTCATATGTTTTTTTTCCATCAATACTGGAGACATTATTCTTGTGGAGCAATATTTATTTGTGTGTCTAGAAAATTTTTTTTTGATATTTTAATGTGCTAGTCGATTGTTGTTGTTCGTCTTATTGGGAGGTAAGTGGTTATCATCGTTATTACATCTAGAGAATGTTTTTTTTTCTGTTTAGGAAAAACAAACGTTATGAATTTAGTTAGAGGTTGTTTGATTGTTGTAGGTTTTTGCACTGTTGGCTCATTCAATCGTTCTAAAAGGCCATATAACTAATAGTTAGGGATGTTGGCATGTTATTGATTTTGGGAGTAGGCACATTTTTATTCATCGCCTGTATTATTACTGGATAGATAAACGAAACGTCGTTTGATGTTGCAAAAGCGTGCAGAGAGTTCAAGCTTATTTCACATTACCGCTACTTTGAATGCCTTTTTTCTTGGGGGGAGGGGGAAGTGGGGGTGGGTATCAAAGTTTTACATTTATAATTTTTATATATATATATATATATATATATATATATATATATATATATATATATATATATATATATATATGAATTGGTTGAATTGTGCTATACTGTGCTTGTGCTATACTTCAGAATGTAGAACATGCTTTTTGGGTGAATTGTTCGCCGGGAACATTGTGATTCAGCAGGTTGTTCGTGCTAGAGTGAGCGTGACATTCTTTGAAATAAGCGTTCGTTGGCTGAAAAAAAACTGCATTTCACCCTNGTTAGTAAAGCGCATGCACTTGCTTGCGTCCGGGCAAGTTGAAACGTTTTCTTGTTTGTTCTTGAGATGTTTTCACATAATTTTTTAATTTTGGCTTTATTTTTTTGCTGAAATGCTCACACCTATCAATAGTTATTGTTGAGCATATAGGGGAATAATGGAATCTGTATTTTCCCATTAACAATGAAGGACCACTGAAGCTTGAAATATTATTTCCCAATAAAGTAGGAGCGGGGGAAGAGAGGGGGCTGCAGAGGGGCCTGGTTCTGATCTAAATAGCCAGCCTTTGTTACCTTTTTGGTGAAAAATAATAGTGCGCTAGTGACTTGATGTGGATATAGTTGGGGGAGGGAGTTATAAGGGAGTGTGTTGGACCAGTATTCTACGTATTTTCCATTGAATTTATAGGCTGAATATGATGACTACGTGCCAGAGGTGTATAAGAAGCTTGGATAATTTGCAAAACTATTGCCCGATGATTCGACGGTCTTTACATCATTCGGTGGATGTTCATGAGTAGCTGTCACATCTGTCGTTATTCATCTATCATCTAGCATGGAAGAAATTTATGACTATTTTTCTTTTCGAAATATGCTTATGGCATACTGAAGATTAATTTCATTAGAACTATTTCTCATAAAAATTGGTGATTTTCTTTCATTATAATGTTTATGGTGTTTTTTTTAATATTATTATTATCATTGTTTGCTTTTCACTTACGATTTTAGCGATTTGATGGTTATTGTTTGGAAACCACCGAAAGATCGTCATGTTTTACGACACTTATTATGTGTTTCTGCTTTTTTTTAATATTATTTATCGGCCATTAAATAAATTTATGAGCGAAATATTTGTATAGCAAAGAGTATCTTGAATGATGATCAAATCTGATTGTGACTCGTTAGTACCATTGTATGGGGAAGCAGGTTTCACTTGTCTAGAATAGTTCAATGCATCATATCGGTTGAATTTTTCGGCATTTTGGTTTCTTTATGCAAGATAATTAGTGATGTTGTGCCCATATGAGGCTAGTAGAGGTGCACATTTGTGATTCGCTTTACTTATAGCACAATCGATGTTAAGAGATTCAACGCGATCCAATTGAAACATGTTGATCGATTTATTTATTTATTTTAATGTCGCAAAGTGGGAAAACATAAAAAGTATATATAAGTATGAAGAAAAGAGAGGCAACACTTAGATAAGAACGCTTATGGTTTCGTTAAATGGGCATTTTTATGATTTTTATGAATTAGTTCTAATTCAATTCCAACTTTTTGTCGATGCTTGTTTTTTCTAGGTTGAAATGCAAATATTGGGGGGAAGGGGAGTGGGGGGGAGGTGCCCTAGAAAATACCACAAATGGCTTCCCGACAAGTACTGTGACGCTGTTGCGTGAAGTAAAACAATGATTGAATTAGAATAGAAATAGTGAATTGAAGTTTAGATTGTAAAATTTGCGGCCGGAAGTGATGAGCGGCCATCCGCTTTGACAAATTTATTCCGAATTAATTATCAACAACAGTTCTTCTACCAAAGCGAAACGAAACGACATCTAAAAGTATAAGGAATTTACAAAAAATAGAATCTGCAAAAACAGTATAGATGTATAGTCATAAATAACATTACAAATTTGAAAAAAAAACATTTAAATAGTTATAAAAAGGTAAACCGAGTTGAGGAGGAAACTGTAAAATTCGGCGTATCAGATACAATTTTATACGATAAGGAAAATTCGTCTATCTTTTTTCTTAATAAATTAAACAACAAAAATTTGATATAATGTAAATGAATTTATGAAAATGAAAAAAAAAGAAACTTACAAAGAGTGATAAAAATGTGAAAAAATACTTCACTGTGTGCAAAATGTCAAATACTTACATTGAGCCACGATAAATATAAAGGACTAATTTTTGATGCATATAATTCCTCGCTTTTCTTCGCTATCTAAAAATAAAAATAAATATTAAGCACTCATATAAATGTGAACGGCTTTCAACTACGGTTTTGAATGTATATTCTCTAACCTTCCTAAGTACACACCTTTTCTACTTGAATCCTCAAACAACATTAACTTACACTTCAACAAATCAACATTACTTCCTACCGATGGGGGAAATACTTTCATATCGCTTTTTTCAACGTTCAAATGCTGTAGTATTGCATATCTTGCATCAGTCATAGCGATGCAAGGAAAAAATTTAGCACATACGCAATTGAAGTTCCCGATATTTCAATTAGGAATCCTGTTCTGATAGATGAACGGAGAGTCGTTGAAGCAACAGGTTGCAATAGCAGTTCGTTTGAAATTGAATGTGTTTCAAGAATACGCGGAAATATTCCTTTGATTAGGTGAAAATGTTTGATAGAAATCGATTCTGACCGTAAGCAAAAAAAAACAGGAAAAATTAAAATCGAATTCCGATCGGAATATTATCGCTCGGTTGTCGACATTTAAGTTGGGGACCTTCTGATAGAGAAAACTTTTTTAATTATTTGAGCTCCTGAAATTATTATTTTATTTGGGTATAGAGAATGAGCTCCTGAAAAATATGCCAGAAATAAATTCTCCGATCCCCCATAATGCTGAACGATGAGAGGACTTTCAATTTCATGATCTGCTATCCAATCCGTTCGATCGTTCACCTCGACAGTGTTTATCCTATCGAATATTTTTATTCATTAAATTTCATCATTTTATTCAGCATCATGTCATCTATTCCATAGTTTTGATGGCGTTATTGGAAGCAACATTGATTGTAATTTAAAAATCGACTACTTACTGCTCAATCTGAATGCCACATTTCACGCATTTTTTTGCATAATTTAACAACAACAAAAAAATTAACAAAGACAAAAAAGCAAAAAAAAAACAAAAAAAAAACAAAAAAATTCACTGTAAACTAGATCGGAACATAGTCCTAATTTGCTCCCCTTTTTCATAGCTGAAATAAATCCGACTATTCGAAATTACTGAATTAGACGATAGTTTTTTAGAGATGGATGACTCACCATGAATGCACTGATACGGTGACGTTGTTTGAAGATAACGCTACCTTATCATAAGCTATCCTAAGATCCTAAATTCTTTTGTTTTTTGCTTGCTCATATTCTTTGCAATCCTAACTTTGCAAATAACTCATATTGCTTTGTTTAGTATATCAAAATAAAGTGAACATATATAGATAAGCAAAAAAAAAAAAATAAAGTGAACATATATAGATAAGCAAAAAAAAAGTTTAGTTGATATGTAAATAATAATATTGCAATATTGCATTCTTTTTTCTTTTTTTTTTGCATAATTGAACAAAATTTTATTCATATATTGCATTCTTTAGATTTATTATCAATTCATATCAATCAATTGCCAAATATCAATGATAATAATAATTTCACACCGATATTAGCACAAAATATTACATTTATCACTCTTATAAAATGGAACAACTTTTGATGGAATCATCGAAGTAATATAGACTATTATGTAACGAGGAAATAATCTCATAACAATTTGTAGCAATTTTATTCGATGATTCAAAATTAGATTTATTCGGTTTATTCGGCGAAATAGTGCAGATGTCATCTAATTCGAAATATCAATGGTCAGTTTAGTCATGAATCGTTAGATGACCGGTTTGGCAGTGGTCATTTTGGTGAGGCGATTTGCTAATGAGATGAAAGTGTGCCACATTGAATACAATTTATTATCACGGTCAATATCGTTCACTTTTTTTTGTGATAATGGTCACTCTGTTAAATGGAAATTACAATAGTTAGACGTGAAATTAATTGATATGTCAAACAAATCGAAAAAAAAAGCAAACCAATGATTCTCGAATGATTGCATAAAGACGTTACCGTGTTGCATGTTTGCTAGCAAATAAGCGATAGCAAATGCAGCTAACAAAAGTTTTGTGACGTGAATGCAAAGCAGTGTGAATAACGCAGGTGACCGGATGTACTACCTTAATTCTTTTTTTCCTCCATCCCTTTACCCTTAGGCTATCTCTGCTGTCCACTTGTTGCTTCTTGTTGTTCTTTTTGATGCCGAGTAGAGAAAATTTGGTGTTCTCATTTATGAATATTTCGCATTTGAATTTTTTATTTTTTCAATAATTTTCTTACAATAATGATAAAATAATATGGAGAAATGTGAAATTCATAAATGCAATAAAATTACTGCAAAAAAATAAATGAATAAACAAACAAATGATAGATCGTGAGTAAGATTTTGATGATTTTGTTCTGAAATCGATTTTAAAATTAAACTGGTCTCAATCTTCTATTGCTTTTTTCCATCCACAAAAAACTTCCATAAGAGAACTTGAAAAACTACAAATTTTGCATTCAAATATAGTATTTCGTTTTTGGAAAGTCAATAAGTCTCAACTCATGTTGCTATATATAGTTGCGACAACTATTTTGGAAAAAAAAAGTTTTCATCTTCAAAAATTTCCACTCATTGACGCCTTAGAAATTATTTCGAAATTTATTTCATTCCATTTTCTTTGAACTCATCACTTTTTCATCAAATTGCTTCCGATTAAGTTTACTCAGTTAATTACTGGTGATTCCTATGCGGGGAAAAAAAATCCCAAATTCAAATTTCTAATATTTTTTTCCGCAGATATTTTCATCATCATGCAGTTGAATTGCATTAAGTATAAGTCATTGTTCGATGATTAAGTTTTTGAAAGAGTTCGTTAATTGTCTATAGTCAACTTTTTCAACTTCAACCGTATATTTGAATATAATTATTGCTATTATTATTCATCACTATTGCATTAATCTTATATATTTTTTGAATATCTTAAAATTGGAACGATCATGGTATTTCCATATATAGCGAAGTCGAAAATTCTCAAAAGTGGGCACTTATCCTGATGATATATGGCTTAAGTTTTAAGTCTTCATTCCCATCGGCACATTGCTAGGAAGGGGGATGGTGATAATTTTTAGGCTTTTAGCGGTGTCACATTCATATATTACGAATAATAAAAAGAGTATTACGAATACTCTTTTTATTTGTTGAAAAAGGTTCTCTTCATGTGGGAATAAGTATTGTGCAAAATCGAAAAAAAAAACAAGTTTGTTGTTCAGTAAAGAGGCAAAATATATTCCACAACGGAGGTTTACTTTGAATTTTTAGTGACTAAATGACTTATCTATTTTGTAAATAAACTTTTGATTATCACTTAAAGAATTCTCTATTGACTTTCAGTAATTTCTTTATTGCTGATCAAAAATGATCGTTAAATTTCCAACCTTGATCAATTGCTTCATGAGCCGAATAAGTGGAGGACAGATAAGGAAGAGAGCAAGAGAATAACATGCAATATAGGAGAATTTCTTAATAGTTTCTTGTTTTCCAGCAGAAATGAAAATCAAACAGGTATAATGAGAAAGAAGTAATAATCGATGTTTTTATGAATATGTTATTTCAGTTTATTCGCGTTTGCTTTAATATGCTGAGAAGCGTTGTCGTTATAATCGACTATTGTCGATGAAAACGAACGAATTCAACAGCATGATCTCTCCCCGTATTGATATAAAGCAGCTAATGAAAAAACATGAAGCATTGAATCATTTCTTTCTTGCGTCCCTATTATAAATTTGCATTGAAAAAAAAAACGATTGCTGCCATTATATTAGAAATAAAAACAGCTAAAGTATATATGTGAACTATTCGATTCTTCGAAAGAAATAAACGATTTTCTTTATGTTCTGCAATAAAATAAGCATAAATTTATGAGGCTAAATAATTTGCTGATAATAGCTATCATCTATTTCTGTTTTTTTTTCTTCGTATGAATATTTCTTGCTCGTTATGTTCCGTATTTCGATTTTTGCTCCAACTCAATAATTTAATAAGTTAGCTGTAAAGGTAGTCATTTAAATAAATAGTGCTATACGATAAAGCAATATTATAGTCGAATCTCATAATATAGTTGAAATATTATTTACAAATCAATTTGTTACTCGATTGTATTACTTCTTACAAGTTAAAAATATTTTAATATGGATAAGATGGGAACGAATATTGCCCAATGAAAGCTAATATTTGAGATCGATGAGAATATAAAATTGTGAATACACATCGAATGTTTATTGATGTGATTATATCTAGTTGATTTGTTATAGTGCTATACGTATTAATCGATAATAGGATTGATTTTAAAGGAGAGATGGCAATGTTGATCGAAGGAATGAATGAAACCTTATGCTAACATATAGAAATTTATTGCGATGAAACAGTATAGCGCTAAACAAATTGTCATAAAATTTGACGCATAAATCTTTTCTATATTATTATCTATCGCAATAATAGTATATTATTGCTCTACCCACCCTATTATTTAACACCATTATCTTATCACATAGAGACTTGTTGTCCTCTTTCTTTCTAATAGAGGCTTCTTGCTAGGAAGCCGGCCAATACGGTCATTGCTTATGAGTCATGCCAATACGTTCCACCATTGCATAATTGAAATAGGCATGAAAATCAGTTTCAGCTCAGTTTGGTTGCGTCGTTGTTCGTTTAATGCTTGTTGATATTCTCCTCATTTTGTTTCGAATAAAATTTTATTCTCTAGGTAATTGGCGATTGAATATGAAAAATGTTTCAATTGATTCCCACATCGTTAAATTTTTCTCTCTTATTCAAAGGAATTTATCGCCCAAATTTGAAAATCAGCTAAAATTCATTTAAATTTATTAATTATTACAATCATTAATAATGATTTTCGTTCAATTTCTTCTCCTACAGCAAAAAAAAAATTTAATTTATTCACTATATCGTTGAAATATTCATCGAATCGATGCCACTATGAAATTAAGGTGATGAAACAATTAGCCAAACACAATTTCCTCAAATAAAGGGACGCGGAGCAATTTTGCTACCAGTATTGTTGTGCAATATGAGATTAGTATAGTTGAGCACTCTGGTACCAGTATGGTGGAGTAATTTCGCAATTAATGTGGTAGAGCACCAGTATGGTTAAGTATTACGGTATTAGTGCGGTAGAGCAACTGCACATCCAATACACTATCTCAAATAGATCTAAAAGAAATGTAGATATTTTACAATTTTTAACTTCACTAAACTTGGAGACTATCCTTATCGAACATTTCTTCTCAAACCATAATTATTTGCATAAAATAGAAAATTATTAAAAATTCAAACAGTATTTTTTTTATTTTTATTTTATTTTTTATTTTTTATTCTTTATTTTTTTGTAACACTAAAGAAATCGATGGGGAGGTTATTTTGAATCGATATGAACTCGATTTTTTAGGATAAGATTTCAGGTATGCGAGAAATTACGTTATATTTAACAATTTCATTTCTTATCCCAACGTCTGCTCTGAAATGTTGGGAATTATCGCAAAAAATTAGTCCTCATGATGGAAAACTGATGCAAATATACGAAAAGTCTTGCAATGGAAACAACTATTGTATATCGGCTTATGAGGTCACACATCTCAAGAATTTTAATGGTAAATAAGTTTTTAATTCCTCATATTTTCCATTGTGAATGAATGCATCAGAGTTAAAATTATTATTGCAATAATGATTGCAATAATATTTTTTCAACTACAATAGTAGTACTAAAACGGTTATAATAGTAGTAGCGGTGATGTAGTAGTAATAGTGCAACTATATCGTCGTAGTGATACAACAGTAATATGAGATTACTGTTGGTATTTAAGATTGCTACATTTTCCAAATAATAACCATTGCAATAATGACCAAAACAACAATACATTGCAATTAACTTCAATAATAGCAATATCAACATTGCAGTATTATATCTAAAAGACTATACGATATTTTGTTTGAACTTATAAAGGTTTGAAAATCCCAAAATCTGAAAGAATAGCACGATAATAATGTGATAAATTTTATATTTTTCAGTTTTTGCAATGGGTTGTGAGAATGAAACAGAAAGTACCATTGATCTACCGAAATGTAAAGTAAGTATGCATAGAGTTATGATGTATTTCTTCAGAAAAACTTCTCGAATTTTTTAAATTCTTTATTGTTTCACTCTATTCCAATAATGACATTCTGCTATAGAAAGCAGTAAATTCATTATATCATTCTATTCTTATAAACCTATAGTTTTTTTTCTTTTTTTTTTTATTAAACATAAAGGAAGACAAAGCGAAAAAATACTGAAAGCTACTCTGAATTGCTGCGAGAATTGCAATGTTTTTTCTTTCAGTTTATAGTATTATCGATTACAGCTTAGAAATTTCAAGAAATTCAAATGCTCAATGAACAATACTTTATAATTGAAAATTTTATGGGATCTTGAGATTCTTAGAGCAGTTGTGCCACTCCACAGCGTATCATAGTTGGAATTTTTTACAACGATCTAAATCGGTCTCCTAAAATACTATTCGGAGTGAACGAGGTAATTGTTAGAAAAATTAATAAAGAGGTATAACTTTCGGTGAAGTTCTTTAAGTGACAAATACATCATAATGGAACAAATTTCAGACAGACGGCTGCTTCAGAATGACCTATAAAAAGTTCGATCGATCACAGCTTGAAGACACCAAAATAGCAGTTTGCTGTTGTAATGTGGATCTTTGTTATCGCTTACCGCAATCTAGCGTCGACGATCACCACAACACTTTGACACTGCCTTTGTCTATGAAAGGAAAACACCACAAAATGCCTTGGTTTTACAAGCCCGCATTGGCACGGGTTGCACGACATGCTGCACCTAACAACAACCCAGACGCTGAATCCTTCCCGTCTTACAAATCACATGATGATCCCCTCTCTAGCTCTGCGATGCCACCGACTGAAATGCCATCAACCATATTCGCACCTAGCGCAGGTGTCACCATAAGCGCAGCGAAACCTTCAGTCCAGTCATCAGAAGCGTCATTGAGCAATTCTTCAGCTAGTGAAACTGTTCCTACGGAGACGCCACAACCTCCGGTTCAGCCATCTGAAGCTTCATCGAGCAACCCTTCACCCAGTGAAACTGTTCCTACCGAGACGCCACAACCTCCGGTTCAGCCATCTGAAGCTTCATCGAGCAATCCTCCACCTAGTGAGATTGTTCCTATGGAGACGCCACAACCTCCAGTTCAGCCATCTGAAGCTTCATCGAGCAATCCTTCACCTAGTGGAACTGTTCTTACGGAGACGCCACAACCTTCGATTCAGCAGTCTGAAGCTTCATCGAGCAATCCTCCAGCTAGTGGAACTGTTCCTAAAGAAACGCCACAACCTTCGATTCAGCCATCTGAAGCTTCATCGAGCAATCCTCTAGCTAGTGAGACTGTTCCTACGGAGACGCCACAACCTCCGGTTCAGCCATCTGAAGCTTCATCGAGCAACCCTTCACCCAGTGAAACTGTTCCTACCGAGACGCCACAACCTCCGGTTCAGCCATCTGAAGCTTCATCGAGCAATCCTCCACCTAGTGAGATTGTTCCTATGGAGACGCCACAACCTCCAGTTCAGCCATCTGAAGCTTCATCGAGCAATCCTTCACCTAGTGGAACTGTTCTTACGGAGACGCCACAACCTTCGATTCAGCAGTCTGAAGCTTCATCGAGCAATCCTCCAGCTAGTGGAACTGTTCCTAAAGAAACGCCACAACCTTCGATTCAGCCATCTGAAGCTTCATCGAGCAATCCTCTAGCTAGTGAGACTGTTCCTACGGAGACGCCACAACCTCCGGTTCAGCCATCTGAAGCTTCATCGAGCAACCCTTCACCCAGTGAAACTGTTCCTACCGAGACGCCACAACCTCCGGTTCAGCCATCTGAAGCTTCATCGAGCAATCCTCCACCTAGTGAGATTGTTCCTATGGAGACGCCACAACCTCCAGTTCAGCCATCTGAAGCTTCATCGAGCAATCCTTCACCTAGTGGAACTGTTCTTACGGAGACGCCACAACCTTCGATTCAGCAGTCTGAAGCTTCATCGAGCAATCCTCCAGCTAGTGGAACTGTTCCTAAAGAAACGCCACAACCTTCGATTCAGCCATCTGAAGCTTCATCGAGCAATCCTCTAGCTAGTGAGACTGTTCCTACGGAGACGCCACAACCTCCGGTTCAGCCATCTGAAGCGTCGTCGAGCTACCCTTCACCCAGCACAAGTTCTCCCAACACACCTCAACCTTCAGCTCAGCCGTCTGAAGGGTCGTCGAATATTCCCTCGATTAGTACATCTGCTTCCATGATCACATCGCAGCCTCCATTACAGCCAAGCGAAAGTCCTTCTAGTGAGCTGTCATCCATTTCATCTTCCCCACATTCAGGCACTACAGGGTCTTTGCCGCATTCTGAAAGCGCCACTTCAACTCCCGTCATAAACACCACCTCTTCTGGTGTTTCACTGGTTCCTAGCGAAGTTGTATTCTATTTCGTTTCTTCGTTTCTTTCTTTTCAATTTTTATTGTGAATACGGCTTCTTAGCATTCATTCGTTGCCTTAGTGCCTTCCGTATCGATTTTTCGCAAAAATTGCTCAGTCTCCTTTGTTGCTATGCAAATGCAGTGCAATCAGCATTGTATTGCAGTGAAAATCGCTCTTTCGTATAGTTTTTGTATTTCACAAAGCTGTTTTCTTATGAATTCCCACCTTGCTGAGTATTTTCATAGACCTCAAGGCAAATGTCAAAAAGCATCGATGATAAAGTGAACCAAAAATCGAATGTGAAGAAAAATAAACGGTGGTGAGATAAGTTAAGCTGTGTGATATACTGGTTTGCATGGCATTCCCGTCATGATTCGTTGTCATAAAGGGTGTAAGTCCACTATAATTTCATCGTTTCTTGAATCACGGTGATGGAAAAAGGTCCTTCATTCTGCACGGTCTCCAGTTTCATGTTCGACGATTCTGGATTGTGCCTATTGCCACATTCGTTAATGCATCGAATTCTTCGTTTTTGAGACGATAGTTGCGTGTGATCTTTGAAATAGTTCTGCTCCTATTTGTTGATGTGTGTTCGCCTTGAATATTGCATTGTAGACATTTCGCTTTTTTCGCTTTTGATATTCTTTTTGAGTGTTCGTTCCACTATTTTTCTTATCGTTCGTGCTTATCTATTTTTATATATTTTCTAGTTTTTTAATAATGAAATAAAAAATAAAATATATATAATTATTCTCTTCCATATTGTTTTCGCTAGAAATGAGCAGGGAATTATAAATTGCTACAGAGTAAGATTTTCAGCGGCTTAACGAGATGAACTTTTCCTAAAGTTTATAAATGTTGATTGTGGTATTTGTTGCTTGATATTAATAGGAGACCGATTTCATATTCGTTGGATGAGAAACTGCATGGAACATTATTTTTGATGCAGCATTTTTAGTGAGATAAAAGTGGTGCCATATCGATTGTTAGAAAGAACAAATTGAAATATTACTGAGATCAGAATGCCAAAAAAAGCCACCTACAATTTGATAAACAAGAATCAAATCAAACTTGTGCAGCGACATTTTTGTGCTGCAGGTTAAAATTTCTTAGCGAAATTTGTTTAGTATGAAACTGGATACACCTTGCGAAAGCTGTAAGGATTAAGTGTTTCCAGGTATTCTTTATCTCTATATGTACGGCTAAATAACTAGATCCTACAGGATGCAGCGATCCAAATTGATCGGCAATATGTAATAAAGGCATTCCGACAATGTTCACTATATCTATGCAGGAAATTGCGAAGGATGCAATAGTTCAGCAAGCTTTTCAGCAACAGTTTAACATTACAGTCTCTAGTGAAGTTTGGAGTCGAATATAATACCAAGATCACGAACACCGTATGTAGTATCTCACCTCCTAGCCTGAGAAAACATTGATACCGATAGTTGATATGAAACACATGACATTTTTTATGGGAAACATTTTAACTGCCATAATTTCGATCATTCGGCGAATGCCTCAAGGCATCTTTGCAGAATATTGAATTCGTAGATGGGATCATACAGTGGGCGATAAATTTGGATATTATCAGCAATAATTATCGTATCACCTACTCTCATTGAACGCGAAACGATTCAAATTTATTGAAAGTATTTAAGAAATGATACACTAGACGATTATATGAATTTTGCTAAAACTCTTTATTTTTCCACAACAAAAAAATTTGAGCGAAAAAGAATGCAATCAATAAACATGAGATGACTTGCTAGTGATCTAATTCAGGCCGGAAAAAAATGATTAAATCTCATCTCCGCCTAAATCAACGAATTTTATAAATGTTCTTTGCTAGCGATAATATTATATGAATATGTGAAATAAAAATTTATACTCAAGTTTATCGATGTGATATTTATTGGTAGTAAACGAGTTCTTAGAGAACGCTATGAGTCGTCTCGATTGACATTCACATTGTTGTTGTATTTCAATATGTTTCAACTTCGTTTAATCTGTTTTTTTTGGCTTTATTTCTTGTCTCCTTCGTTTTGGTGATGAAAGAGGTTTACTTTTGTTGTTTGAATAAAATATTTCAATGTTTCAAGTGACGTAAGACGTTAAACATATATGTCAGATTTAATCCGAATAAAAAAAAATGATTGCTTTATAACACTTCATAAATGATTAGATGCAACTTTCGAATCAAATTTTTTTCTAATATAAATACTAAACAATCATTTTTCCCTTTCTTCTCACCTCCCTCGTTTTCCTTTCTAAATGTTGTTTTTAAACAGTGCAATATTTAAAAAGAAGGATAGAATGGGAAAAACAAGGAACTTTTTACGAAGATTGAAACATTAGCTGAAGTGATGACCATAATATTGAAAAAATATTCACCCTTATTCTTTTTTCTTATTTCAATGTAATATTTTCTTCATTCAATTACATATATGAAAAATTGGAGAAATTTTTCTTAGTAAAAGGAAAAAAAATTCGCCTATGAGAATAAAAAAATTCCCTCATATTTATTAATGCTAACGAATACCTATATTTTATTCTTTTTATTTCCACATTAGAAGTAGATGAAAATATTGCAATAATATTCAATGTAAATAAAACATTTACGATTAAAACGGAATAAATTTTTGTGCTGAATATTTGTGAATATGGATAGCGTTGAATATATTAATTCCGTTAAAATATGAGCACAATTGATGCGTGATGAAGAATCGATCGATAAAAGAAGTTCTATTTATTGTGTTCAACATTTTACATTTTATATGGGCTATTCATCTGTTCTTATAAGAAAAAATTTTGTTGAAGTAAATTCTTTGAGCATTGTAATCTGAGCGAAATTGGGGGGGAGGGGGGAAAAGAAGGATGAAGGATGAAGAGGAGGGAGAAGAGTTGTGATTGAGAGCAAATGGAATTTGTTGATTCTATAATCCTCTCGAAAAAATAAATAAAAATAAATGATTTTTCGATGAGTGCGACAAATCCGGTTTTGCCAATGAGAACACTTTTCGTACCACTGAAATCGTTACGGTTATTAGCGAATAACAAAACTGAGACAACACTTCAGCAAAATTGATTAAAAACTTCTCATTTAAATAAATATAAATTTTAATCTGAAATATGCAAATTTAGATTGCATTGAAGTTGGCCATCCGCATTACAGTTGTTAGCTTTGATTACAAAAATCACTATTGCAACAGCAATATTCCACCGGTATGTCGATCATATTAAGCGGCTTTATATCCACATCGCGGAAATTCGTTTTGAAACAGCCACTCTCCTATAATTTTATGCTCTTTTTTTTCTTAGTATCACACTCTAGATGGCTATATTTAATTATAAAAAAAAATATAAAAGTGAAAATATTTTGAAAAAAGAAGCTAAAGGTTTAAATCGTAAACAGTAAATTATCTGTCATTTGGATTATTCGATTTTTTTTTCTTCTTTACATCATCTACTGGACATAGATTACCGAGAATGTCATACAGAAATTAGATAAAGTTTGATTATTTTCTAGCAGATAGACGAGAAAGGTGAGAAATACACCTACGACATCTTTTATTTTATGAAATATCCTCAAAACTACTAAGAGATCATCGAGATGTGGAGTTGGTTATCACTATCTATATTCGGTTGTAAGTCAGTTTAAATCTGTAAGCAGCTATCGTTTACCCGGTATGGGAATTACATATAATAACCCAATATGACCCAATATGAGCAAATATCGACTTGAATTTGACCTAATATGAGCAAATATCGATTTGAATTTGACCCA
Organism: Baylisascaris schroederi; assembly: GCA_006503575.1. Classification (NCBI taxonomy): domain Eukaryota; kingdom Metazoa; phylum Nematoda; class Chromadorea; order Rhabditida; family Ascarididae; genus Baylisascaris; species Baylisascaris schroederi. The sequence goes on from QEWY01001572.1 coordinate 84,554, forward strand.
ATATGAGCAAATACCGATTTGAATTTGACCCAATACGAGCAAATATCGATTTGAAATGAACTGAATTGATTAGTCGTTGCTTCCATGAATATGCTGAACGAGAGTGTGACAAGAGTGATGCCTTTCCAAACGCGAACAAGACTCACTCAATTTTGTTTTCAAAAATTTTCGAGTAAGAACGTTTTTGTTTCCCTTAAAACTAGTTTCATAGTTATATTAATTAGCCGTCAATAATTGCCATATAATTTTGTATTTCAAAGAAAGCGGTAAATGGCAACTGCTTTGACGGGTTGCATCCACTATTGTTAAACTAAATTTGCATATAGTTTCGAAATTCAACAATATAAAACCTTGCAAATAGCGCTCGATACATATTTCGATTTTTCGCATGTCTGCTCTCGAACATAACGAAGGCCTAAATAAAATTAACATCACTATAATACAAATGACAAATCCATTCTCATGAATTGAAACGAGTTCAAGTTTTATGCTCTTGAGCGTAATTATCTAGTTCGAAAATCACTTATAACGATTAAACACCATGCTGGCAAATACTGAAATGAATTGAATCAAACTAAAGTAAATTAAATTAAATTAAATTAAATTAAATTGGATTAAATTAAACTAAAATAAATTAAACTACTTCATTCGCTTGAATATTTAAGATGAGTAAATAAGAAAGCTTACTATTGGGTCCAGTCCTTAGCATACCGAAAAGTTTTATGCAATATTCGCTCTTTGGGCATTTCACAGGGCGAGTTGATTGTTGGCTATAGCCGTTAGCACCTCGCCGAACGTAGTAGTCATAGCATTCCAATGTATGAACATATATCAACACAGCAAGAATTATATAGATTGCAAGAAAACGACTCGAATAAACCATATCTGAGCACTGAAATAATGAAAGACAGACATGTTAACTATGTCGATGAAATGCAAAAGTCTTTTTCGTAGAAGAAAAATAATAATTGAAAAAACCTCAGAAAAATCTGTGAAAATTTTATAAGTCAAGTATCAGAGTTTTTTTCTTACTCTCTAAAATATATATATATATATATATATATATATAAAATAGATTAATTGAAAGCTCTTAGCGGAAGCAGCTATTTCACTGATTGCCTTATCTAAGCTCCTATAAAAAAGGTTAAGAGAAAAAAAAAATAAACAAAACTAAAGTGAAGAAAATTTGCGGATGAATCTTCGCAGTAAAAATAGTGGAGATGTCGTCAGTGCAATGCATCAGCCGAACACAATAGTGTTGAATTTTGACATCTAATGCACACTCATCATCAATATGATGATGAATAAGCCGATTTTATGAAGACAACAATTGATGAAACATTTTTTTAAATATTTGTTTATTCGTGAATATATTCATCGATGGAAGTTATTTAGGATTGTAACCAAAAATTTTCGATTAAAATCTTTTTCAACGTATGAATTCATATGAAAATTCTCTTTGTCTCTTAAGCTTACTAAGTGAAATTCTTCAACTATCATACTATTGCATCATTGAATACTCATAAACACATCGATTTTGCGCATTAAAAAAAACGAATAACACTTCAATAAAACTTAAAATTTGCTTTTACCCCCTATATTTACTTTATAACTACCGTATTCTTTATTTATTTAGAAAATTGCTTAGCTAGAAATCAATACAGCAGTATAAATACAAAAATCTAAGGGACATTCCTTATCTGATACCAATCGATAATATCATATTCAGTTTTTAGACAACACTCATTATTGTTTCGATTTAATATCACAATTGCAATAAATGACCGATAGGTTAATCACAAACTTAAAGAGAACACTTCAACTATACCATTTTGAATTTACACATTTAAAACTTCATCAATATTTCTGGATTTCTAGTCAAATTCATAAGTGATTGTTCATGTAAGACTTGACACAAGTATCGATTGATAGGCGAACTTTAAAATTTAAAAAAAAACATCACATAGCGCAACTATGAGCAATTTATCTCTTATTCAGTAAGCAATCTCTCTAGAAAAAAACAACAATAAAACAAGTTTTCATCATTTGCAGACGAATTTCTCTTGCGCGTGCTTTCTCATTATATAGATATTAAATAGGGAATAAAAGTAACGAATAAAGCTTTCATAACAATATACTAACCTTCGTAATATAGGTGAGCTTAACGACTTAGCAGAGTCACCGCTAACAGCTGAACTGAGGTGATGCGTCACGGTCTGTACGGCTTCAAGTGGTATGGTACGGCGGCGCTTCTCCGAATAAACATTTCTTGTGCATTACCGGTCTTTCAATAGACATTGCTTCACTTTTTTTCAAGCATCATAAATTCAAAGCTTGCAATTTGCGAATAATGCAATAAACGTTAGATTGCAATTTTAAATTTCTATTATTTTCTATGTGATATTATATATGCAATTGATTCAAATACTTGCATTAATTCCAGTTCGTAATATAATTGCATTAATAAAAGAAAAAACGATATACCAAATTAGAAACATTTGGAATATAAGCGATTATGAGCGAAATGTTATTAACGGAAAAAAATGCAATTTATTTGCAATAGCAAATAATAAAGTTCAATTAATTTCAATGTTGCAAAAAAAAAGTTTTCAAATCCACTATGATGTCGAAAAATTCCTTTTTTTTATAGCGCAAAAAAACATGGAAAATTTTCTCGTCTATGAAAATTACATATCCCATACAAGAAGAACAAAACATCTATGAGCAAAAAAGCATGAGAATATTATTCGTCCATATTTATTAATGCAATAATAATTTTTACGATCGTTTTTTCTTCATTTTGCAATAAATGCAATAAGAAAATTTTGAATTCTTCTTTGCGCATTTGCAAACTTATCTCACTCGATCGAGCAATAAATGAATTTTCAATCAATAGATAACGTAATTGTGCAAATAATTCAAAAAATTCTAGTGTAGTATGCTTAGTACACCTTACGCAATTAATCTACCTATAATTTATTCCATATCTTCTTTCAGCTAATGATCAGGATACCTTCCGGTAATGATCAAATCATAAGGTTCATCGCAATTTGCATAGAAGTACCATTATTGCACTTTTCTGAAAAAAAACAACTACTAAACTCTTTAGTATTTCCATCTACAAATCAACTCAGCTAAATTGTGCATATCGATGGAGTTTCAGAAGAAATAGAGAAACGCTTGAGAATGAAATAACGAATCGAAATTGATATACTTACTAAATAGGGAAGAAAGTAAAAGTTAGAGGGAGTTCAAAAAATGGGGAATATCTTTTTATATTGCTTCAATCAAAAGTTTTATATAATAATAAACGCTTTCCGATTCCTGAGCAATAATGGATGGTGCTGCAATCGATCAAAAAAATAAAAATAAATGAATAAATAGATAAATAAATAAATAAATATATTTTTTCCGCTTCAGCATGAGGTGAGTTTCATTTTAAAGCAATTTCTACACGAGGGGAGAATAAACTTTTTACGAGCATCTTATCAATATTAATGCAAACATGAAGTTAATTTCTGAGCCACTGTTCATTCCAACTTTTATGATATCTAGTAAGGTGCTCACTTTCCTACTTCAAATACTCTTATATTTATTGAATTATTCATTGCGTTCCGTTTTTTAGGTAATTCCCAGTGCAAAAATTTGCCAATAATATTTACGCAATAGTAAAAGTGTCCAAACAAATGCGCGCTACATGACATTTGAGCCATTTTTTGTAGCTAATCCTAATATGCTTTTCCTATGTATACCAAGAGATTTGCAAAACACAAAACAGGTTAACATGTTAATGATGCGTAACTCCGATGATAGGCTATTCACAGTACCAACACATTAAAGCCTACACTTGCAGAATTCGAGTTGTGGTGCATATATGACGTAGTTTGGGGGATGCAGTTTGCAGTGATTTATTGGTTATCGATATGCATTTACGGAACGACAGCACTGAACTGTTGGACAGCGATATTCCACCACAGTGTTGATGGTTACTGGCACTCACTACCCACACCCTCATATTGTAGTAACAGTCAATACTGTTTTACACTCAACGGCTCAGCTACATCATTCAGTCACCGTAAGTTAATATAATATATATATATATATATATATATATATTTAAAATATATAGTTCGTTGATGTTTACTGATATCAAATATACGCAACACATGATATAATCATAAAGACGCAACATAAACACATCAAACATTGTTATTGGCAGCTAAAGTACTTACAAACCATTCAAGTGAAAACGACATATCAACAATGGCCAATGCATGTAATGGTCACCGCGCATTTTCATGGCGATTGAGCTACTCGCTCTCTGCTTTAATCTTTTTCAGCGTCTATGCAGAAGGTCATGGCAATTGGTCTAGCCATATTCTTTGCTGATCTATGCAGAAGTTTTATTGCGATATTCTCCAAAAAGAGCGATGATTTTGACTGTCGAAACTGCATCTGTCATTATGTGATAATTGAGGATTTATTTCAAGCAAATTAAAAAAAAAACTTTAAAGCATAAAACAGAATAAAAAAAACTACGAATTTTATGATTTAGCGGAATTGCCGGATGCTATCTATCAGAAAGGATGCGAAGAATCGAGTCCGCTTAATGAAACAAAATGTTCGGTGAGTGCGAATGTCTTTCACATTTTCTGTGAGTCGTTTTTTCTTTTTCGTTTTTGTGTCCATTGTAAGGTGCAATTTACAATTTACAAAACTGCGCCTAATTAACATCCACAAAGGTGCACTGAGAAAAAGTCATACATTTGCTTATTTGTGAATTCGATATATATATATATATANATACGTTTCAACCTATTCACAGAGACAGTAATATTACATTATCTGTAGATTATATGGGAAGTAGATTACGGTTATACAAGTAGTGACGTATAAGTAATAAACTAATATAAGCAGTAAAGTAAAATATTTCGTGATAAAGAAATTTTTTTATCAATCATATGGGAGTATGATCATTGCTTTAAATTGCTGTATGCAAAGAGGTGTCTATTATTTTAATCTCGATGATCACATGACGTATAGAACGTGACGAAATATTTACATTTGATCGCTGACGCATTGATACGATAAGAGTTTGGTTGTTTTTTATTCTACCACTATTATGAGTTGTCAACTTTTTCCGTTTTGCTATGCAGTGTTTCATTTCATCTTTGATAAATTCATTCCATAATGCTGCTAGAAAAAACATCTCTCCTTCATTTAAATATGAGCAGATCTCCCGTCGACTTCCGCTAGATGAAGTTTGAATGATACCCGATCCGAAACTTAAGTAATCCTCCTTCGTGACAGTCAAGTAGTATTTGTATTAACTCAGGTCATTTGCTTCAAAGTGTTAGGGGAAGAAATGGGGGTGGGATTGGTTGCCAAAGTATGGGCAATATTAAAGATAGGCACTGGTCCCATATATGACATCCGCATTCTCTCTGTGACCGGCAATATTTCCCACTAAGATACCACTTTTACCCCTTTACATCTTCCTTTCTTCTCGTTTTACTCTCGCATTTATGCGTATACTTCATCCTCCACTAAACTTCCTTAAATTGTGAATGTATATTATGTGATTGCTGTAGGTGAGAATTGTTATACTGAAGTGGTAGTGTTGAATGTAGGGAGAAGCGGACAGAAGTAGAAGCGGGTTTATAACACTGCAAGCGGAGATAGAATCTCGTCGATTTAACTAAAATGGAAACCCAAAAAAAATTTTTCCGGTCATTTCGAGGATTACGGATAAGACTCTATCGAGGTACCCGTGGTGACCGGAATATTAACGGTTTATTTTTAGCGTTGTTCAGTGTGTTTACTCGATCACATCTATTTTGTTAAAATGTTTTCTCTTTATGTGTTAGAGTTTCTTGCTTGTGTGTGCTAACTGCCTAAAGATTTACTAAGTACGTTACCTTGTCGATTTACTGAAATGAGTCACTTTCAACTGCATATTTTTGAGTTGTCACACTATGTTTTTATGATATTTTGCGTATAGGAAGGAGAGGATCTTGCATGCTTCCTTCTTTTCCATTGTCCTGCTTGAGCTCTTCCCTCTAAACCTGAATGGTACTCAACAAAATGGATCGGCTAGATTTGATCTTCTGTAAAGAACGCAGTCATCGCGAACGTTCAATTTATTCCCTAAATTAAAGTTTAATCGCTCTTAAAGTGTTTTGTATCGAGCGCATAAAATACTGCATGAATGGACATGAGAGGAAGTCTTGCAGGACATTTCATTTGTTGCTTCTAAAATAGTCGACACCTTCTTTCCTTTTCTTCTGATTTATTATTAAAACAAACTCATGATTTTCGCTACTATTATACCGGTACAGATCGTCGTCCTTGAAAAATTTTTCCAGCTTATCGATCCCAGATGTTTCCTTTGTAAACACTCACTTGCCCCAACTTCCAGCTAGCGCCGATTCACAAACAACACCTCCGAATAGGCCGATGTGGAGGTGACCCGCACAGATTAAACGAGCTTCCGTAAATATACCCGTTGACCAAATACGCATCATCAGCCATCTGCCTACAAACGGTATTTTCGGAAGGCACAGACCGAAACTATTGGAGGTAACTGGTGGTAGAATGTATGAGGACATATAGTAATAAATGAACGTTCTATGGTAAAAATAAAACCGCACTGGGCTATGCTATGTATAAACCACAACACAGGTCATGGACAAGCTCAAGGACCACATTTACTGCCCTCTAAACCATAAATTCAGTGATAAAGATGCGGCATATTGATCATGCGTCGAATATCCCAAAGAGACCAAACTTTTAAAAGTTCCAATTTGCCCCGTTTCAAACTTTCACCTGAACGGTCATTGCTAAGGACAATCCATCTCTTGCAGTTCTATAAGGAGCACTCACCGATATAGCCTGAGGCTAAAAGCACTACTAAATATAGAATCGTGTCCAGTTGAAGTAAACTTTGAGCGAAGCGCCAGAAGGAAATGTTTTAGCTTTTAGCGGTGCACATATCGCTGCAAATGTTTTACTTTCGATCATTATATAAAAATAGCAAAGCGATAACTTAAACAACACATCACTGCACATACTTCCTATACCGTATTCTATAAGATGGAGACCCAATCAATTGCCCCCATAACAAACTTTTAAGAAAATACGATTTCAGCCCAACAAAACATGTTCTAAGCTAGCGCAAGTCCTTCCCCCTACCTCCAGATAGAATATAAAAAAATGGCTGCATTGCTTCCACAAGTCTGAAAAATCACCTGCTATTCTACGAACAACAATTTCAAAAAAAAAAGAATCGTCTTGAGTTAAACTTCCCTCCAAAAAAAACAACCGTAAACTTGATCCCTTTAGAGATATTGCACCATACGGTAGTTTAATTTTTGTGAAATCGCTTAAAAATTCCTGAATCTTCCGTAACTAAAAAAGAAAAAAAAAACGATTCTTTTGTTCGCGACGACACCTAATCGGACTCATTTCGTATCTATTCAAATATACACCAATTATTCATCCATCCAATGAGCATAAAATTAAGATAAATATAATAGCTTATAAAATATGGACATTTCTGTCTTCGAAATAACATCACAGAAAAAATAAAAGGAAACTACAAATGCAGCATGAATGGATTGACCAGGATATGCGGCAAAGAGTATTCAAGAGAGTCGTGAACTTTTTCGAATCACTCTACAAGCTATGGGCTATAGTATATTTTAAAATACTGTAATACATATATTAAAATAAAGGAACGTAACAGCACAACAGAATACAGGAGTTAATATACCCTCACATCAAACGGTGCCTACGGGTTGCTCCAGTGCTGCTGATATTACTGCAGGAAATAGCCTTATATGCCTTACGCATGATCCGATCCACAACTAACTCCAAAAGTCAGAGCCAAATCTCGATGGATTCCCGAAGAAACCAAATTAAAGCATTCTCTTACGATAGCTGCCTCAAAAAGTTCACCAAGAATTATAAGATAAAGGTAATCCATACACAAATGGAAATCCGTATTAAGAGCATGTTCTAACAAATGGCTACCACTATTGGTATCGTTGTGTATGAGAACAAATAGTGGCGGTGAAAAAAATCTAACCTGAAATAACCAAACAATACGAAAGCGTCTATCGCCGTTTCTGCTCCTTCCCCTCTCCAAGAAAAAAAACCTCAAAAACTGTCGGACGTCTCCTCCTCCTGCCAAATTTTCGAATATGAAATGGAAACTGCCGAGTGAAGTACTACTTTGTTCATCGTTACAAGCGTAGCTGCCTTCCTATGAAACAGACTAAAATAAACGGCGATTAATGCCAAAATGTTATCACCTTCTCTCTAAACTGAGTTCGGCAATGAAATCGAACTAGTAACGAGTACTTCCTAAATACTCACCCTTGAACTAGTCATGTAGTAAAAAGAAATCAGGAAAACTTCTGCGCACAATAATCTTTTCTTTATTATTTTCGGTTTAGTTCCGCTTATACATCATTCGGATGCTGCTTCTTATTGTGCTCACCTCTTCATCTACAGTCCTATTATTATCGGCAAATCCCTAGAAGAATCGCCCGAAATAAGGAAAAAGGCGTATTTCATCAACATGTTCATAGTGGAAACATAATGGAGATATGCTCTAAAAACGGAAGAAATTCTGGAAAGAAAAAAGCAGGAGGGGGGTATCTATGCCGAAGTAGGGGAATAAAAATAATTATTACCGCTCGGCAGGAAAAAAAATGTTTGAGGAATGCAGCAGAAATATTCGTACAAAATCTAGCACTCGTCTCATCTATTTGAAAATTGAAAAACAGCAATATATCAAGACCATTACTAATGACGACCCTTTTACCAAGAATTCAAATAATTAACCCGCCTTAAAAAAGTTTTACTAAAAAGTAGGATGGTGCATTATTTGAGCTTATGAGGATATTTGTCTAGTGAGTCGCTGCAATAATGGTTGAAACGTTAACGAGGACTTGACCACTTCAATATCCATCAATTTTGATACCAAACCGATCAGACGATCAACTATCAGCTGCCATTGATCGGAAAGCGCACCATCGGCGATACGCTCCAAAACACCACAACACTGCTGTGCAAAAGTACGTCGTTGTGTTGCATTTTCAATGACTAAATCCGCAATCGCCGTGAAAATAGCACTCATATCGAGTACGGATTTATATCGCCAACTGAAAATCGCTGCAGTCCATTCACGGTATATTAAACCAACCAAAGCGGGATTATTAACTATAATCAACGTTTCATTTATATTCCCCTTTTCGCCCTACACACACCGGAAATGAATAAATAAATAAATAAATAAATAAACAGTTATCCCATTTATCCAACCCGATCTACAAGGGCATAAGCACTTGTCTTTTCTTTCAAGACCATCATCCGCTAATGGGTTGTCTTATTTGCGACGGTTTTTAAAAAATGATATCGCATGAAAAGATTAAACAGAAATGAAAGAAGAGCGAAGAATTGCGCTAAACGATCGGGCACAGTATGTGCATTTTCACCCCCCCCCCCCCCCTCCCAATTCAACAACTACCTTCATAAATTATGAAATAACAAATATTCGAAATGGCGCCTTTCCATTCCACTCAAACAACCCGCTCACATAAACCTTCTTAAGAAAGACAATCCAACCCCCACCTAAGCGTAAGAATAACTAAATAAAATACACGAAAACTTTTTATCATTTTAAAATATTTGTAAGTGTTTCCAATGTCGTTAACTCACAGTGGATTATGGCCTAGGAAACCATCCTGTGATATGTAACGTACCCATCAGATTTCGTAACGATGACTTTAGTGCTTCACAAATTGAAACAACAGCATAGAAGTACAGAGTATAGACAGATGCACGCAACCATAGGCATACAAATCTAGAGTCATTGTGTCATCATGCACTCTTGTAGAGTGAGTTTCTCAAAGTTCAAAGGAAGTAAATCCAAAGCGTCGTAAAGAGACGCATCCATCTTTTTGCTTCGGCAACGAAACCGTAACCGCACGCAACGACCACAGAATCTTATTACAGTATGATTGGGTCCACACGGTCACCGTAACCATCTTAACATATCTCTAATAGTTTTGACCGACCTCGCACAAAGCGTTCGAATTTATAGCTGGATTTCTTAGGTGATTAGATTAGAGCTTTAAAAAAAAAGAGAACATACCGTTCAAGAAGATATGAAAGTTCAACAATCAGTGCTTGTTTCACTTTCCAATAAACTGTGCTCGAATTAAGCATCCAACACATCACTTCTATGCCTTCGAGCACTTTATCTATAAAAAAAAAATTTTTTAATTCATAATTCACTAAGCAATTTCTCATTGTTATAGTGCTCCTTATTAACCAAAAATTAGGAGACTAGCCGATGTTTAAATACGAGGAATGCTTTTCAAAGTTGTCACATCTTCGTCAAATTTTATAGGACTATATTGGTGACGTCCGTTAACTCTAAAAATTCTGTTTTTTAATTAACTGAAAATGCTAGAATTAAGTTATTAATGAGAATCGTTCATCAAAATTTCCTCTTAAACTCCACGGAGAAATCAATGACGAAATAAAATTAAGTGAAATGCTACTCTTCCCACCTCTGAAATGTTATGAAAACCTCCTCACAACGATTATTCAATAGTTTAAAGCTAACCATCCTCAAATGCAAGAAGCGTATGTGGCAAAGCAGAAAGGACACTAGCCAAATATATATTACGTGCCACCGTCTTTGCCGCCTTATCCACACTATCACTCTCCGAATCATCCGATTCTTCACTGAAATTTACATTGCTTATATAGGTCACAAACTCTGCGTAGAAGGCGATTAGCAAGACATAAGAAAACAACGAAATTCCTTAAATATGGCATTTCATTGCTTAGAGCTTCATCGAAGCAAAAAACTCAAAAATTTTGTAACGATCACTGAAATGCAAGAATATATTACGAATGGCCAACTGCATATTGTTGCATGCAATATTTATATGCTAAAAACAATTATCTATTGCTGCAATATGTGCACAATCTCAATCAAACAACCATTAAAACACTCTCATCGACTCATTAGAACGATTACTACTTTAAATAATTTAAATCAAAATGTTTAAAACATATCGATGCACTCTATCTAAACTGAGACTAAAAGATTCCCCATATTTGAGATGAAAGTATAAAATCATAAATGCATAAAATGAATAAGATATCTAATTTAATAACACATAATCTAAACATTTATTCATCAACCTATAACTCATATCCCCCTTAAGATTATAACCAAAAAGGACCGTCTGATAGATCGCTTAGAAAAATTATGCAAATCTAATCACTTATCACTTCGTTATTTATTCGTTCCTATAACTAGGACATTTCCATTACCGCTTTCCATAAGCTAAATTCCAGTCGAATAAACGAATATGAATATAGGTTGCAGATGGAAAATCTAATCTATTAGATCGACGAACAAACCGTTGTCTTTGAAATCCAATTATATGTTTGATATGTGCAAAAAGTTCATTAGCATCTGATGTACTATGCGTCTTTTCGCAAAATATAGAAGCACATCTAATCGCCTCAGCACTATAGATTCGATCCTTTTTCTTGCATTCCTTCCATAACGGTATAAATTTCTGTAATCAATACAATATCACTGATATTTCAACGAATCAATAGCATCTCAATGATTATCACCTATCATACAATAGTGTTACAGGTTGCCAAAAGGAATGTAGAGTGGATAAAATACACTACGACACTAATTTCAGTACCGTCCTCCTTCCATTTTATATAAAAACCTTCTTTAGAGCGATACAAAAAAGGGATTCCTAGGTGCAAACCCTTTCTACACTTACATTACTATTACTTGTGAACTGTACTTGTATTAGCCATCATTGTTGGAGATGCATGCTCGTTTTTTATATCAAGGCTCTTATTCAGCAAAACCATATCAATCTATTTGTACTTTATCTTCCATGATAGGTCATCCTCCGGATATGACCAAGTACGCAAACCCGATCATCAAAGCAAGGATCACCCCCTTAAATAGAACAACCCCCCAGTATTGCAAGAATTGTACCTTCTAGTAGTGAGAGCAGGAGCACAATCCACAACGTGAACATAGAATAATTGAGCACCAAAACCAATTTGCAAGTACAAAGACGCTACCTGCTGAGCGGCGGATGTTTTAGCCCATTCCGTAGCTAACTTCTCACCAGCTGACTGCAATAACGCAGTGATCGCTTGAATCACTTTCACTTTGCCATCCCAAAGACGACCCGATAGCATCGACGTTAACGTTGTATATATTTCATCTTAATTTAGAGTAATTTGAAACAACAAAACTAAAAAATAAAAACGTTATATAATGCAATGAAAGTGGCATAATGGACGGAAGGAAGATGACTGTAAAAAAAGGAAATTGACTGTTGCAATTTACTACCTTGCCGGAGCTTCAAGTTTAAGCTTCAAGTTGCAATCCTTTAAAATGTCGTTCATTTTGCCTAAAAAGCACCTGAGCTCTCTCTTATGAACGTAGTTTTGTAGCTGATGGTAATCTGATCAACCAGAATAGCCAAACCTCTGCCCTCAAGCAAAATAAACCCTTTTACACAATCAACAATGAGACCGGATGTACCTGCTTCTGACGGATCAATGTCCTCAGAAACAACTTCCACGATCCTTGCTAACATAGTAGCCGCCTGTGCCTTCATCGCCCAAACGGGATTATTCTTCAGTGCGCCCACTGCCACTTCCATCATCTCCTTCCTATGCAGCCGTATAGCCGAACTCGTTTCTAAAACAATCAATTGTGCATTCATGCAGCTCGTCTTGCATCTATTAAGTTCTTTGCTAAAATTTCACTCATTCCTACCTCTCTCTATATCACTGAAAAACTATTGCGAGAGAAAATTAGATGTCTAAAAGTATGCAAATTTACAGTTACAAATACGCTACAAGCAGGTGATGCATCATCAAAGGGTGGGAGCTGGACAAGGGCATCACATGAATGGGCATCGATTTCCCGTTAGAATTTGTGAGGCGACGAGGAAATAGTAGAAGGAGCAAAACAACACCTTCAGCCTTTCAAACCAATAAATATACAATAAACAAAATGTGGAACATCGATAGCAATATAAAAATTAAAATTTCACAACGACAAATAAATATTACATAAATAAAAATATAATTTTGAGACTAAAATCATTTCGTTATTAATAGGGGAGAAGCAATTTGAAGACAATTTCCCCTCATATTTTACTTTTTTTTCAAAGAAATAAAATTAAATTCCACTAAGAGATAATCGAATGAAAATAAAATTAAATTCCACTAAGAGATAATCGAATGATAAAACAAAAAAAACCTTAGAGAACTGAACCGAAGAGATTTCAACCCAGATAGCTGAACTTAAGAGAGTTCAACCGCTACAATGCATAAGGAAACTAAAAAACAATCATATCTATTTTAATAATATAGATCCTATCACTATGGAACTTTCATTACTTAATACCGATTATTTCTATGATCAGCACTATCCCCGCCAATATATTCATAACTAAGACAAAGAAAGAGAAAATCGACTGATAAGCGGAGAATATGCACTCTCATACTTCCTTTGAATACCCATAGCGACATTTCCGCCTTATTTTCCACTAATCAACCCACATAATTTCCTACACTTACAATCGTCTTCAAGGAAAACTCTCCAATATTAATCCAAAAACAACGATTAAATGAAGTAGGCGAAATAAATGACTATTACCTCTACCTTGCTAAGGGTTTTAGAGGTAGACTTAACCGTATAGGAGAGTATAGTGCTATTAAGTGACGGAACATAACATTCTAAAATAAAAGGCACATACCGGTGACCATTTCGGACCAAAGTTCGTCCCACATCTCTACTTTCTTCTTGGCAGTCTCATCACCTTTTTCAACTGAAAGAATTTAAAAAATTCCCAACGAAAAATATGATTTAATAAAATCAGTCATCGCAATTATTTTTGATAATAGCAAAAAAATAATAATAATGAACCATAGTGGAACGTTGAGCACCGCTTTATCGACTGACTTTATTCTCCCTGATGGATTCCCAACAAAAAATTACTACCACCACAGTTGTCTTACGAAAATGGACAACTCGAAAGGTCTTTCTGAAACCACGTCCAGCAGCTGCAAGCCCAAACCTGCAGCCAAAGACCATGAACTTTAACAAATCACCGCACACTCCTCTCTAGATAAAGTTTCATAAATCGGAGAAGGTAGATAAACGAACAAATTCATAAGGAAACTGAAGCATGTCAAAGTTTAGGTTTTTACATTTGAAAAAAAAAAGGAATCATTCTTTGAATTCTCAAAAAAGATAACTGAATATGAGGCAATAAAAAGCGAAAGTCATTTATGGAATATAATGATAAAAAAATAAAAAAATAAAATAAAATTACATCTTAGAGATCTCCTTTGAATAACCAATTAAATTATAAATAATACAACAATTATATAAAAAAGAAAATTTCTCAACATCAATAATTATCTAATTATTCATTCTTTTATTTAATTTCTAAAAAAAAAAACAATTACCTTGCTGGCAAGTAGCTAGAAAAACATATGGAAGTAAAGACGATGCAAAATCCGCAAGAAATTCGCTGCTATTTGTTGAAAGTGAACGTAATACATGCAATGCTGTCGTTTTATCTTCCTCTAAAATAAAGCATTTGTGAATCAAAAATAATCGATAAACAAAGTACTCGTTTAAAAGAACTAAATTTTTTGGTTGGAGAAACATATGATCTAATGCGATCGAGATTCTAGTCTAACTCAGATATGTATGATAATCAACTCGGAGCTGTGGTTATTATACGCTCACCAGGCCCTTGACATGAAGTGTCAGCACCAAAACATTAATAGCTATGTCCGCAGTGGCTCAATGGTAGATCGTTTGCTTAGTAAACGGTAGACTGTAGGCTTAAATCCTCTTGCCGGCGACAAATTCACTCAACATCAAGCAACGATCACTAAAAACTACTGATATAACAACACCTAACAAATTCAATGCAAAACATGCTGAATGATATTTTAAAACTCAAAGATGGAAAAATTAAACATTTCAATGAAAATCATCGTACATCCTTATTAATAGACAGTTAGAAAGAACTTTATTTATAAATGCTTCAAATTTATGATTCTTTTTGAGAGTATCCTCCAATATCGAAAACGTTATCGATATGTTCAACACACATCTCAAAACAACTTCACTATGGCACGAACAGATCGTTACATATTCGATGTGTCCGATATTAAAAACTACAGCAGAGGCAATCAACAACTAGACTCTTCTAACCGTTCGTATAACCAATTCTGTATCATTTTGTGAGAAATACTTTTATTAATCGAAGTTCGCAAACGAATAAAAACAAAAAACAAGTGTAGTACCAACTTTTTTGTAGTAGCTAAAGAATGTGTATGTATCTCTGTACTGTCTAAACCTTCAAGACTGCCTAAACCTCCGTAGGCAGTTTTGAAAGCCATTGAAATTAGAAATAACAATAAGCAACATCCAATATACCTTGATCGCCTTCTAGCTTCTCTTTCACGAACTTCAAAAGCAAATCCACCTGACCATTTGAACAAAACTTCAATAAGTAGGAAATAGCCGATGAGAATTGCTTGCGTACTATCGGATTACGATCGCGTAATCCACTGAATAGTGCGTGCATCAGTTTATCTAAAAATAAGTAGCCTATTTAAAATTTAAATTTTCTTATCTCACTCAAAACATGAAATCCTACCCATCACCAAAACGACTTCATCCATTCAGCGAGAAATGGGACCACCTATTTAAAACCCTGGAATTAAGAAAAAGGTTGATTTCATGTCCTTTCACGGCCGTTTCCGATCGGCGTTGCAAGCACACCTTTGCCACTCAAGATACGTGGGGAACTAACTATTGCCCCCTGCCCCTCTAGCAAACCTTTTAGGAATAAGCGACCCCGTGATGGACAATCCAACATCTAGACAACTCCTACTAAAATCATCAAAAATTTGGCAAGTACATACCGCATATATTCTTCGAAGACATTAATGTCTGTTGACGCCTGAGGCAGAGATTGACCACGAATTGACAGACACCTGTCCTTGTAGCCAATCCGACACTCGCACGTAACATCTCACATAGTGGTGTTGCCAGTTGTGGCAGTACTTCAACATTTACAAGAGGAATGACGTCATGCAGAGTTGACATCATTGGTGAGGTACGTGCTGCACTCGCTCGAGCACTGTCCAGCTATAGAACAACGAATTTATAAACAATTATATAAATACAAATATAAATATAAATAAACATTCAGAGATGAAATTACTTTACTTAAAATGTCTTTTTTGTAGACCAGGAAGTGAAGAATCTTATGTGGACGCCAAACGCAAAGGTCGCATGCGAGAATTGCAATTTCAAAAACGAAATGCAACAAACCCTCGCAAATAAACGCTCTTTCGTTCCTATAAAAAAAAAAACGGAAATGAACTCGAAGTAGGCCTCATTTTATATGCAATGCAATCCTTACCGCTTCCAATTCTTCGTTGTCTGATCTTGCAGCCAAATAGTTAAGAACGGCGGGTTCTACTTCGCTCAATGATTCGAGAAGGCATGGTACCACAGTGACCAAATGTGGTTGCAAAGCCATTCCAGCTTCTTTTGATAGATCCATTACCGCCTTCAAACTGAAAAATGTGTAAATTTATTCAACGACTTTATTTCGTTTCATTTGTTGAGTTCAAAGGTTATCATTGAGCCATGTTACAACTGCCATAAAACCATGCAGCAGTACCTATTTTCAGTAAGATTTAAACCTTACAATGGCAATAGTTATATAACATTTATCTGAGACCAACCAATGACAAATCGCTGCCCCCCTACTGTCATCTGTGCGACCTTCTATTAAACTACTAGAACATAATGGAAAGCATACTCGGCTTAAAAACACGTAAGCATAACATTAGGGGCTAACTGACTGAGATAGCATTCCTAATCAATTAATATAACTACAATTGATGAGCTCTCTAACCGCAGTAAACTGCTACTGTAACAATAAATTTTATATACTGTAAAAGGAAATTTCCACATATACTGTAACAGGAAATTCCCAAATACAATTACACATTTCAACTCTCCAATACCCGATAAAAACAACATTCAAAAGTCAAAAATTCGCCAATTTTTTTTTTAAACAAAAAAATTAAAACATATCAAAATTGCAGAATATACTTTTTAGATTCTAATAGAAACCATCATCTTCATGAATGAAAATATCGCTTTCAATTCATAGAATTCTTAGCAACAAATAAACGGTGTCATAGATCATACCTGAACATTCGATTTGCCTTCACAACGGATCGCATTCCTTTTTCAACCAGTGACGGTAGAATTATGCCAATTAATTTGGTTGCCTTTGGACCACGATCCGATGAGCATTCTCGAATACTTACTTTAGTCAATGAAGAAAGAGCACGATTTGCTGCCAGCCTTACCGATTCCTTCAATATTCACGACCTCATCAAACGAGAATTGAGGTAAACTCATATCTATGGTACAATGCAAAAGTTCACAAATACTTCATCGCAGAAAAAGACCTTAGCGATACTAGGTCCCCCACTTGGCATAGGGGCGTCTTCATGAAAGGGGAAACGGAAGGAATGCGAAGAGGATTAATGGCCATACCGTTAAGTGCTCTAAAAGAACTCATCAGTGCTATGCGATAGTAGAAGTCGCCAAAAGATTCAAGCCAAAGAAGTTGGCATATTTTTTTCTTTTTTTTTAAACTGGAGCACCTGGAGAGCAAGCATCAATCACTCATTGAGGTGTCCGGAAATCTCCCATACGAAATCCGGAGATGTTAGCATTTCTAAACTGATTTGTTAGAACGACGAACAGTCCCCACTCCAACCCCAATACACTCGTTGTTTGGCTTCGGAAAAACATCTACTCAACACCTCGATCATCGAAAAATCTGATTTGTGGAATACGATGGCAATATAAGAGCCTCTAGGACAGCCCCTGTGATGGAAGAGAAAAATACATATCAAGTACCTTTGTATATGGTTTGATTCCTTCCCTTTTCATGGCACCCTCTAAGCCAATTTGTAAGTATTTTTTTTACATCGAAAATTTTACAAAGAAACCTCCCGGTGTAACTAGAACACAAAAACTTCCATGAAGGAAAACTTAGAAAGGTAATAAAACAGCGGAAACTGCGATCCGTGATTACTTTTAGAAATTGATTACGCCCAAATAAGCTCAGATGTGAATGCTGTGACATTGTTCCGGACTGAAGTAGTAGCTAGTGCTCCACCTGCAGACAGACAGGCAAATCATCACATGACATCCCCGAAGCAATTTTTTTTTTTTTTTTTTGTAAAGAGAAAAAATAGATACTAGAAAAAATCAATGAGGAAAATAGTTGCCTTAACATCATCCTGTACACGGAAGAGCTCTTCGAATAGTTCACCAAAACGTTGGTGCATATTTGAGGTAGAATTAGTGCTCAAGAGATCTGATAGTGCTAAGCAACTGAAACAAGAAAAAAAAAACAACTTATAAAAATAATAAAAACTCGATCTGAATTGTTCAAATAAAGACAACTATACAAAATGAGACGAGTGGAAATCGGATTGCAGCCAGATGGCAAACATACGACTGTATAAAGTCATAAAGACTCGCCAAGTTTTACAACGAGTTGTATATGAAGCTGATACAACCAGTATCTGTTCCCGGCAGTTCAGGTACCTGATCTCTTCGAAAGTTTAACCATATAGATTAAAAAATTACTAATTAATATTACGTCAAAGTTACTAGTTAAAATTAAAAGTTCCATTATATGTTTAAATCCTCTGCGAGAGTACCAATGCACTAAAATCCTCGTCGGAATAAACGAAAGTGAATGCATTCCACAGTGAGTTTAGTATCAAGCAAATGAACAAACCTCGACTCACGAACACGCCACAAATGATTTGTAAGTGTTGATAATAATTCGGAGAAAATTTGATCAGCATATTCTTCCACCTGCAAAGTTAAAAGTTATGGTTGCAAATATAGACATATAATTATTTGTGGCTTACCTGCTGACAAAAATAACATACTAATGGGAATACTAAAAGGCATATGAAGTTTTCTCCATGTTGTGAAGTGAATAAATAGATAAAAAGCAAATAATTTTTATTAATTTCTATTGATAAAAATTTCCTTCTCATTGAGCCACAACCTCAACCACATATACATTATTAAAGAACCAAAGGAAAAATGTATTATACTTAAGAAATTTAATTACCTCAATTTTCAGCACAAAACAACAATGCCACAGCATGATGTACATATTCCAGAAAACTTCAAAAATAAAATTTCCACTAATAAAGTCTGAAAGAAATTTAGAGACGAACTTACAACGTTCCTTTTTGTGCTCGTGAGAGTCTGCCATATGGCGCGCATCGAATGCTGTACCTTGAAATCCGGATCATAACGGTATCTAAATAGCTTTGGCACGAGCTGCACCAAATATGGCTCAAACTCGGTTCTTGCTTGTTGCATCACCACGCTGAAGCCAAATGCTGCACCCTACAATTACGCAAACATTAACTGAGATAAACAATAATCACCTATCGAAAACAATACTATCGCTGTTAAATAGGTGGATAAATCCACCGTGGATTGCTGTAATCCTTCAACAACAAATCCCTTAACCTATCTCCTCATCCCTCCTCCCCAAATGAAGATCAGCAGCCAATTAAAAACAATACCTTTTTTGAATTCCACATAGCATTGTGATTTGCCAATTGCAAAAATTTATACATCAACTCCGGTTGATTCAGATCAGTGGCTAAGGAACAAAGCTCTTGATAAGTCGTTAGATTCTCTCTGAAAAGAAAAAGATTCACAAATAAAAACAAAAAATAGTGGAGAACAGACTGTGGCCTATTTAATAGGTCCACAAAGACTTATCTGTCAATTAAACAAAAATAATAATAATCCATTATCACTCATCAATTATATAGACGTAACAAAGGAAGTGGTTCCTTCGTTCTTTCAGCAAATTAATATTAATTAGTTTGCTGAAAAATTCTTATTAAAATTTGATAACGAATAATGGAAATTATCTAATGGTACGATCTCATTGAAAACCACTGTAGATCATCTAATACTGAGCAAAGATCGCGTTAAACCTTCGCTTCTACGGTAGCACTGCCATGAAAAAAAAAGAAAAAAACAAGTAACATAAAATGAAATCTCCACCGAAGTAAATAAGCACATACCCGCCTGGGGCCTTGCCCAGCTCTCCCTTCTCAAATATAGGAGTATCGGCAGTGACCGGTGTGACCATCTTGCGTCCAGAAGAGAGTGCGGTAACCAATTCACCCATCATCGCCTTCTTTTGCTCTTCATTACCCAGTTCAAATACAACTCCCAAACCTTTGCTTGCTATATCCTGTGAGAACTCTGCAAGACACCACTGATTTAACGTACGGTTGAGTTTATGATAGGTATACAAAACAAACAACAAAAGACATACCTCACTAATCGAATTACTACTGCTAAAATGTTATGCAAAAAAAAAATCAAAATTTTGTGCAGGATTTCATTTGGAGAAAAACTTTTAACAAGACCAGTAAACCTGTAGTTAAAATAATTCAATTTCTTACAAACAATTTAATTCCAAATTTAATTCAATTTAATTGATTTCTGCCAAGCGTAACTAAGTAAAAGATTTAAAGCAATGCTATACTTGATAGGAACTGAAATAGTTATCAAAAAAAAAAAATGTACCATTGCTCTCGG
Source organism: Baylisascaris schroederi (assembly GCA_006503575.1). NCBI lineage: Eukaryota > Metazoa > Nematoda > Chromadorea > Rhabditida > Ascarididae > Baylisascaris > Baylisascaris schroederi. The sequence goes on from QEWY01001572.1 coordinate 105,345, forward strand.
CAAGGGCATTAATAAAAGCGAGTTGAATTCGTGGTAGTTGTCGTGAGACCGAATCTAAATCTGCAGCTGATCCCCTCTTCGTTAGAACAAATAGCCATATAAGACCTGATTGCCGCAAATGACGATTCGTATGCGTTAATTTTGTTTCTATTACTGACTCCAACAGTGATGCCATTCGTTGTTCAATCACATCTCGTTTCATTTCTTTGTGAGCTTCCTTTAAGAGCATATACTAAAAAGATTGCCTGAATCTTGCCCCCAACATTACCGTTGTTCAAAAATTCACTCCTTCATTAGCAATGAATGAAGCTTAAAACGTAAAGAAAATGCACAGCGAATATCGTATAGGAAGTTACAAATTAAGGCAAAGATTAAGGCAACTATAGGGGTACCTTCCATCTACCGTACACAGAATATAAAGCCACTAACATAACAAAGTACAAACATTTAATACGGTTAACAACGGCAAAGTATTTCTCCACTTACTGCCACATCCCGAGGCTACAAAAACCTAAAATAAGCATGTGAACAACAATGGAATTGTCAAAATGAATTATGCTGTGATCATATAAAATGATTGCATTTCCGACTGCAAAAGGTTTCCCCGTATAAAAAATACAAGAAATATAATAATAAATATAAAAGCAAATCCATATTTTGCCATTATTAACACACCTCTCCAACTGCAAACAGCTTATCGATAAGTTTTTCGTACAACTCGGATGGAAGATCCACCGATGAAAGAAATCCAAGACATCCTACAGCTGCTTCCTTCATTTTCGATGTTACTGTATCCTTCCGCGATACTGCTAACTTACCCAGCTGTTCCACCAACTCTTTAAGACCTTCCTCAGATCGCAGCCTATACAGTTCGACCTAAAAGAGCAAAAAGAGGTATGAAAATGGGAGGGTTATGTCACCACCATGCAACTGTGGTATCACTTTAAGTGCCTCCGGAGTTGTTATATAAATCAAAAACCCAAAATAACAACCCAGCTCTGGCTCATCGGAGCCTTCAATGCTGAAGCCATTAAGCATTATTTCAATCCTCAGTAATCATGCAAGATTATAAGAGAATCGCTGCATAAGCACCCCATTAGTTTTTCAGTTAAATGTCTAGCCTTTGTAGCACGTGACCCTTTTAACACACAGAAAACAAATGATTCTTATAGATCAAAGGTTCGATGCCCAACCTATCGTGCCATGAAGCTACTTGGCTCTGGCAAATATTGTACTGGCCAAATTAGAATCGATTAAATACTTGATAAGTTCTCTGCGCTTATAATTACCTCCTCCATAATCAAGCCACAGCCGGCTAACGTATCCACATACCAAACTAAATTAAAAATCAACAAAAATGTGTCAGTAATGTTTCAAGCATTAATCAAATGCGATACACACTAAATGCAACAGAAACTTTATCATCGTGACCCGATTTTCCAACTTATATCAACATAAAATTAGAAACAAAAAATTATATAAAATTAAGCAACAACGAACCAAACGGTCGGAGTCGAGTGCAAGTGGTAATCTTCTAAGCGATTCACAGAATGCGGCACAACTCGATTCGAGTAAAGCATTCGGCTGTGCACTCAACGTACAAATCATATGAGCAAATTGTTGATGTACTTCATGAAGTCGTTTTGCACTCATCCAATCCGAATCTACACATGTTATTTGTGCACATACCCAACCCGCACTCGGTACAACATTCTGAAAACATTCACATTATATTATTATTTGGGAAATACTGAAAATAAAACCCCGCGATTAGAAAGATCCCCACCAAAAAAGGTTTTAAATAAGAAAATCAACTTTCCTCTACCGTCCCACTCATTCATATCTCTTGTTTCACCAAATTCCTGGTATTTTTATTAAAAGCAATATAAGACAAAGATGGGAAACATGCTTCGTTAATTTAGATCTACAGAATGATCAAACAGTGTGACATAGGATTGTGGTCATAAAACTTTTCCGTTGATTGGCAAATTGCCCAAATTGAAAAACGTATCCTTTTCAGCAGTTAATTTTTCTGCGAAGATAGATCAATGTAGTGAATTTAGTTTCTTTTCTCATTTTGAATCAATGTAGTGAATTTAGTTTCTTTTCTCATTTTGACAAATTGCTTCTCAAATGTGAATAAATTTCATCGTAATTACTATCATATCATACTCAAATAATAGCTATTTAAACACAAACTTCAAAATTTTTCTTCATATTTGCGCCTTTGATAGTCAATATGCTTTCAGCAATTACGCAGCAGTTTCTTCGCATATTTAACGTTTTCTGCAGTATTTTGAAGAGTGCATCAACAGCCCCTTTCATAACGATCTTTTTTAGCCCCCTACACCCACCTCTTCCAGATCCCTCTCTAATACCTCCTCCGTCAGCCCTTACCCCACATTCCGCTTCAAGAAGTCGCCACCTTCGTAAATATTCCTTGCGCAGCTTTCTGAATTCCACTCACATCCCTCTTCGAGGTCTATTCCACACGGCGTATGGTATCTTTTCCCCCCCCCCCCCATCAATGTAGTGAATTTAGTTTCTTTTCTCATTTTGATAAATTGCTTCTCAAATGCGAATAAATTTCATCGCAAATTATATTCAAATATTCAAATAATATATCATATTCAAATAACAATTACTCAACAAAAATTTCAAAATTTTTCTTCATATTTGCGCCTTTAATATTCAATATGCTTTTAGCAATTATGCAGTAGTTTATTCGCATAATTAACGTTTTCTGTAGTATTTTGAAGTATGCCTCATCAGCTCCCTCTCACAACGATCTCCTTTAGTCCCCTAAACTCCTCTCTTCCAGATTCCCTTCTAACACCTCCTCCTTCGGCTCTTCCCCCACATTCCTCTCCAAAAAGTCACCACCCCGGTAAACATTCCACACACTGGTTTCTGACTCCCACGCATCTCCTTCTCCGAGACCTATTCCGCATGGCGTATGGTACCTCCCCCCCTCCCCATTCTGATACGTTAATTTCGAGTTATACTCTTTCTCTACTTGCAAACAGATAACAGAAATCAATACTCACCATATTATCCCGAAGAATCGAAAGTTGTTCATCGAGAAGAGTGTTCCTCTCGGAATCGTTTAGTGCAATAACAAATAGATTCGCAACACTTGAACAGATATTCGCACGTGCCGATGAGTTCAAATATTGACGCAACATTGCTAACACCTATGACAATATCAACCTCGCATACAACAATACAAGCCCGAACAATAACTACTTGTAACAAATACAACCTTCAAAATTCGACACGACATATGCGCCTCTCTCAGTTAGGTAATCACACGTTTTCCTTTTTGCCACCCACAGCATTAGACTCGGCAAAAGCAATCGATACACGAACAACGAATAGGGTAAACATGATGAAAAACAAAAACCAGATATAACACAGTACTGTTATATAGCACTACCGTGTTAACCAAAATCTTATAAATACTTACCCGTTCTCGTGATGACTCTTTAATACGGCCTCCATTTGAGTGTAGCAATATAATGGCCACTTCTAACAAATTGGTCGCTATAATAAAATAATCAATGAATTAATACTCTAACTATAATAACAATGTTATAATATCTGCAATGAAAAAAAGAAACGCTCTATTTCATCTATAAAATGCTATCAATGATCTCAACAACAGATTTGTTTTCTATAGGCGCAAAGATGGTTTATCAATTGAATAAAAAATAAACAACCTACAGATTTATTTAGAGTGAATAACTGATTGAAATATTAACAACTGTTAAACTCTCAACTGGAAATACCTACTCATCAATGTTTCTAATCGTCCGACTTTTCAAAACAATTACCCACCTAGCTCATTCAATGGTGACCGATAGAGAAAAGAATCCTAGATAGGGCTGTTTTAAAGCTGAATTCAGCACTGCAAAGAATGCCGAATTTCACGCTCCGGAAAGTTTCAATTATTTCGAACTAGAGTTTTTCCGATTTCAGTATATCACCAAAAATCTTAAAGGGGTTTTAAGATCACCTTCTGTCCTACTTAATATCATTCAGCTAATTTCCCCTACAATTAAACATTCCTGCCCTTTTTAATTGGTTTACCAACTACCCATGCAGGTAAGTATGAAATGCTGCATAAGGGAAATAAGGACAATTCAAGCTACGAGTAAATGCGATAGTTTTTTTTAATTCATATAAACACAACCAATGCTATCGTCTCTCCACTACTGCAGATGCAGAATTATCACACAAAACTTAAGGCACGTAAAACCAATATCTCCCTCCATCCTCCTCCTCCCCCCCCCCCCCCCCCCCCCCACCCCCCCCCCCCCCCCCCCCCCCCCCCCCCCCACTGAATTAGAGAGCCATAGAAGAGAGGGAGTGGGAAGGGATCGGATGGGTGGTACGCTCACATACGTTGCAAATAAACTATTTTCAAGTTTACGACACCAATTGATTGCCGGTATATTCCCAACTCTAAACCATTTCCATATCCACCTTAATATTGACCTCATTAATAAGAAAGTGATCCTTACAAGGATGGCTTTCGATGGCCTGTAGAACGATATCCACAAATGCATCAATAGCTTCTGCATGCTTTTCACCGATATTCTTCACGAAATTATAAACATCGGCGAATATTTGAGCGTTTGATTCGTCGTTTTCGGATCGCAGAACTGCAGTATGCCCTGAGGCAACACATGCACAAGCAAATAAATATTCCGCCGACTAAAACAAATACTTTCTTCAAATAATAGGTAAGTTGAACGCCTCAATAACGTATGAGAAATAAGTATATATGAATAAGTAACAGAGCACATATATATGAGGATGAGTAAGTAACGATAAAAACCGAAATATTATTACATTCACTTCCCTAATCTACAGGTTATGTGCAATTTGGGAAAATACAACATCATGAGGGTAAATATCAACTATTAACACTGCCGGATCATTAATTACCTGGATCTCTGCACCTGATAATTGGCCTCGAATTGACTGGCCTCGAATTGACTCATAGTGCAAGTTAGTTCAGATGCATCAACTAAAACGGGAAAGCGGCGACTAGTTCGTAAGACAAACAAGCAAGAGCGATATAAAGTACACTTTGCGTATTCAAGCGGAATTAAATTAATTATGCAAATAGGAAGATGAAAAAGGGACTCACAATGCGAAACACTCCATCTGAGAACATTTCTTTTTTCTTCTTCACTCCATCAGGTCCCGTTTCGACAATTTTTGTAGGTTCCTTATCCAGCTTCAACTTCTTATGCAAATACTCCGCCATCTCCTGGAATAATAGGACCGATAGAGTAGTAGAAAAAACCTCAAAGTACCACAGTACACTTACAACTAATAATTATAACAACACACTCGCTCCTCTCAAGGGAATCTTAGCCAAATTTCAGCACTTCCAGTGCACCCCCCCCCCCCCCCCCCCCCCCCCCCCTCCTCTTCGAATTTTCCTTCCTATTTCCATCCCCTCACAGACTGACTATGTGAGCAAACCAAATAAATTTTTTGACCATTAATCATGGACTTGACAAAATATGAAACGAAAGCTAAAGAAGAATTCAGAGTGATGTGTCTAACATCTCTAACAAAAAAATTTCCGAAAAAAAATAAAAATAAAAATAAATCAGAGCAAAGGAAGACGTTTTTGCATTCAACGATCTACCTTGAAAACCCCAAACATCGTGGCCTTTGAGCATTGGAAGGACAAAAAAAGATGGATATTACTTAGTATCTGTTAATAAGTAAGATGAAGTAACATCAAACAACTGTTGAAAATTCCCTTCCAAACAAGAAAAGATTTTCAAAAATACTAAATATATAGAAGAAACCTCAAACGCAGGCATGAACTCCTTATCAGAGATAGAAAGTTCAAGAAGACGACGTGCCTCTCGATGTATTTCATCTCGCCTGAATACACTTCATTCAATAATTAAAATAAACAATTCTAATTTATAAACTCAATAATTTTGACCTCTTATTACATTTAAAATAATAAATAAGAAGTAATAAGTATCGCTTATTACTTATTACCCTAAATGGACGAAGGGAGGATAAAAGAAATGCAAACCGATACTTATTCGCCGAGATCGATATTCAGTATTCACATATTTAACAATAAATACCCAGCAAAATAAGAGGTAAAATAAGAGTGGCAGATGCATGAAAATATACATTCAAATGAATAAAACAAGACAACTAAGTTTCTATCTCCTAGTCGCTAACTACTACCAGGTGGGCATTTCTCTTTCTTATTCGTATACTTCTTTTGAACATATTACGAGAAAACCTGGTTAAATTCCCCACCTTCCAATTATGTGAGACGCGCATAACGATTTAAACAAAAATTTTACCGCAAAGCTATTTAAATATAAACCCGTACCTTAGAATACTAATTAAAAGTACAACAAACACTTACGCATCGCCACATGCTTGACACAGCATCCAGCGGAATTCGACAGCTGGTGATTTAACAAGTGCTTCCACATATTTCAGTGCGACCAGCCGGCATTTGCCTGACTCCTGTAAGTTATTCATTTCGCTGAATCACTCTCAACTCATCTCATGCCATATATATAATTGATTATCTCTATGCCAAGAGTGTTCATAAAAAGTACCCATCTCGGACTATACCTTGCATTGAAAATTACCTCAGAAATGCTAGCGTATAAAAACATTGTCGTTAATTGGTAATACTTCCTCTAATACTACTCATAGGTAATTGGGCATGGCTTTCTACTGTATAAACTTTGTTTAATCTCCATTTTCTATCACTGTTAGAAATTTAAAACGCCCCGCGCCTTTACCCTCCCTCTCCAGTAACAGAAACTATCACAAAGAATGATGACCTCATCCCCAATATCGTAACTGAATTTCGATCAAGTATGCAGCTGGTTAATTCCTTTGTTCATCCATGTTTCCCATCACTATCACAAAACCTTCTTTTATCCTCTTCTAAGTTAAATATCAATTACCATAAATTTCTTGTATATGCATACGAAACTAACATGCTGTAAATATGAAGAAATGAGTGTCTGTAAAACACCCGAAGTTGCAGCATCGTTCAACGAACAAAACGTTGGCAACCATGTTATGAGACACTCGACAATCGCCGCTGCAATATCATCCGGTGCCTGCAAACAACCATCCCTTCCAATACGATTGACTGCACAACGCAATCCATCAATTCAAATAGGTTTCTACTTCCAAATCTATTCCCCCTTCGACATCTGACAGCTTCAAATGCAAAACTTGTGGGATTGTGCGTCAAGGGGGGTTATAAAGCACATGACTTTTGCAATCTGAATATATGAACTGATATTCAAAAAACAATGGGTTAAGGTCAACTGTTTCCGTTCTTTCTAACCGTCCGAAATGCCCTTTTCATCTAAGCGTTGAACAGCAAATTTCCAGTATTTCAGGATTACCAAAGATTCAGTGGGAGTACCGAAACGACGGTAGTCTCGATGAATGTCTTCTCAAGACTAGTGAAAGTGGGAAGCAAAAGAAAGGGGAAAAGAGATGCCCATGAAACACACCTTACCCACCCTCCCCCCCTCTTCCCGCCGGCCCCTAAATTACAAAATGAAATCTGCTCGAAATCGGTAGAGAGGAGTGCAGAGATAGGCCAGGAACAAAGGAACATCAGCAGAGAACATAATCCCCCAAACTGCTTCTCACAGACAAATGATGCAGAAAATCCAGTTAGGACCACCTTTTGTAGCACCTGTGCAATACATTACACAACAATATGTTCTTCTAATTCATTCGAACGAAATCCACCTGCCCTGTCCAATCACCTGGCTTTATATCCTTATTAAAGGTGATAAACCTCGTAGCACCTCTTTCCCGAATTATATTACAAGTTTCCCCCCATAATCACTACTCTAAACTTCAGAATCTAATCAACCAAATATTAAGTCAAAATTCAGTAATTTTTTTCAAACACTTTGGTGTTATATCGTTGTACCAATTTCATATCACCATACTATCTTTTGAAGGCTAGTTTTCACATAGAACCGATGGAATTTTTATTCAACATAAATACACAATCCCTCAGGAAGCAAAATAAAGCGTTAATAACTCTCCATGAAAAAAACAAAAGAATGGAAATTATCTTTCATAAGTTTAGGAAGATAAAAGTTTGATATTTTCATATTTAATGAAAGAAACAATTTAAAAAAAAAACCTCGCAATTGTTGATGAGTTTACGTAACGACGAAAATATTATCGGTCCAAATGTTGGTAAAAAATTCGGTGGGCAATTTTTCACTAATAATAATAAAAACTCAGCAGCTAATTGTTGAAGTTTTTGTGGTTGAGGCATACCAACACCACCAAAGAGACCATCAAATGCCACCTAAAAACAATACTCAATATAAACCAACAAATATACCTCCTGACAGCTTAATAAGAATGCATTTCATAAAAATTAACAAAACCATAATTAAAGCATCTAGATCTAAGACAATTAACGCAACACAAAAAACAAAACTGGGCAAAAAATAATATGCGAGTCAAAAATTGGTAGCGAGATCTAGGTCTCTCTCTTCACATCGCTTAGACCTTTGTTATTACACCCTTATTTCATCGATCACTGTTAAAGCAACAGTCTTATAACATAACGATCCCCTTTATCATTAGCTCAGAGTAATGAAATAAAGCCAGTGAAGAAAAAACCAAAATAAAATAAATAAAATAAAATAAAATAAATAAAATTCAGTGATCTTATCTTACTTGTTGTCATCATGAACTCTGACCACTCCACCAAAATCTTCATCAAAAAAATTCGGAAAGCCTATCCACGAATAGACTCATCGAAAGACAAATCACTAACCTTGATATTAAATGGGAACATCGTAGCGGCCAGGTTCGAACGTATTAATAAAGGTAAAATGCGTAATTTTAATTGCACCGATGCACATGGCAATTGCTCGTCTCGAGGAATCTCCTGAAAGTATGTCTACCGTGTCTACAAAGATGTCTACAAAGTATGTCTACAAAGACAATAAAGTATGCATAGAGAAAATATGCAACTACAACTAAGAAACATTAAATACACATGACAATCTAGCTAAAGAAGATGGTATACAGACAGCATCGTCAAGTTTAAAGAAATGCCCAAATTAATGACGTCATCATTGATGTGAATTCATTCTCCTGCGAATTACCTTCGTAAAATATACCAAAAACATCAAAAATAATTAATATAAATAGCATGTTGTAGTTACGATTAGAAGATAGATAAACAATGAAATATTCTTTCACCAAATTTCCAGAACTTATTTTCCCCTCCCCTATAGTTTTAAATTGATTGCACCATATTTCGCGATGACGTCATAAATAATATATTTTATAAGGATGTTCCACTTTCGAAACTCACTTTCATCTCACAGACAAAATCAAATGCTTCGATGGACTTCAAAAGCATCCATCATTTCGATAAATTTCTCTATACTATGGAATTTCCAAAAGAACTTAAAAATTAAAAATTGCAAGTTATATAAACATTTCAAAATTTCTAATATCGAAATCATAGATGATAACTTCTAGGAAAGTTTTTTTTCGAATAAAATGCGGTTAAAAAATGGTAGTTAGATGTTTTTAATGAATATTTACATCCGGTATAAGAAGTACATCAAATACACCTCATTATGCAACAGAGATAAATATTCTGGTATCGCAGAATTCGGCCACTAAAATGAGCCTCAGCCAATAAAAAGCCTAGAAAAACGAGCCAATAATCATTGATGAATCAACATTTACCTTAGCAACATTACCCAAATATAAGGAATATAGCTTATCGATAACTTCTTTCTTGTTCACCGCTTCACCAATATCAATTTTTTTCAGCGCAGATTCAGCAACGAATTCAACTTCATCGCAACCATTCGCAACTCCAATAGTTAGCAGTGGCAATACATCCGCATCATTAAAGCATGCCGACGATAGTACTTTCACAGTTGCTACTTTCACCTAAAATTAAAATATTATATTCAAAGATGGATTCAACAGTTCGCCCTCCCCCCCCCCCTCTCTCCACCTCTATGTTTAGCCAAATTTTTTGAGAAAATGAGCAATGAATAAGGCCAGTGTCGCCAATTAACGGATATTTTCCTTTAATAGTCTTTATAAAATCTTCTCATTTTACCTGCAAAGAAATTGCACTCAAAAAACATAGTCATTAAGTATTGCGGCGGTACCTTTCGTTCTTTTAACATCCATGTTCCTAAATCCCTTTAAAATTTACTTCAAAAATGACTATAGAAAATCTGATGATGCAAGGTAGCAAGGCTAATATAACAATTATTTTCAGCAGCTTTTTCCTGTTATATAAGGAATCTAACTTAAAGCTAAGCATTGGGATAATATAACACAGAGATAAACATCAGTGAGGAAGTGTAATGTGGCTTTGTTGAAATAAAACAAAAACTCGTATGTTTCAATAAGATTGCAGAATTATGCACGATGAAAACAACTCGAGTTTGGTCTGCATTTTACTTTCGTCCTCGTTTATGAGATTGCTAAATTATAAAAGGGAACGTTATGGATAGTGATTTGAAGGGATAAGACGAAAACTGATTTTGCATTGCTGACTTAATGCCCACTTAACTGGGAAAACCTTATAACAGATGTTGCTTAAGCTCATCTACCAGAAAAACATTTCAAGCATCACCACTACGAAGCCGAAGCATCCGGCCAGCCAGATATCAACAAACGCATGATTTCGGTGGCATCAAAATGAAAGAAATACGACTTACGGCGGTGATGCTGAAGGAGGTGGACAAGAAAAGATCTTTAGCGATCCTCAGGTATGTATTTACGGATATACAGCTGAGATTATTTACCTGCCGAGCTTCTACAGCTGCCACATGCGCCTCCAATTTACCTCTAAAATAAACTTCATGTTGTAGTGATCGAATGAAATCCCAAAGCTTCATCTCTTCTCACCTTCCTAAATTTTTACTTGAAAGCGAAAGATCGATTAGGAGAACTGACTAAGAAATCAAAGAATAATAAATTTGGGGGCCACAGGGCCGCCTTCAAAACATGCAGCGAGGATGCTTCATAAATCCACTACCTTAGAAAATCTTCCCAAGTCAAATTTTATCAAAATGCAATATTTTAAAAAATTTGAAGATTGCCTTAAAATTTTTAGCAACTTTTCTTTAAGTTTTAAAGAAATTCATCACATTTACTAACGAATTTAAAATCATAGATTGTCAAGAGACTCCATCCCACCCCATCCTCTTTCCCCACCATCCTCATCAACAAAAAATGTAGTCAAACGGATGCTTAATCATTGCATAGCTTAAGAGAACCTCAGTAAGAAACAATAATAAATATATGAAAATAACCTACAATGGATAAGGGAAAGCTAGCACATCAGTAAAGAACTGAAGAAGATGTGCACGGATCGGTGCATCAATTAGTTCCTTCAGATTCGGCCATTTTTCAGTGTTCAGCTGTGAAATACGCACCCATCCACCGGTTGTTAGCAAAAGTATCCTGAAATTTACGCTTAATCCAATCGACGGGTCCTTTAGATTATCTCTTTTATCTTATATCTTCTAAACCTAACGCTTTAAAGGATAAGTAAATTGAGATCGAATTTCCCGTTCTCTTTAATATTTCTTGTTTGCGTAATCATAGAAGTAGTTCAGCGTAGGAGAATGGATATGCGAGAAAATAAATAAGAATAGATATCATCATCGATAAAGACCAATTAAATATACACACTTAATAAGTTATTAGTGAATCACATGATTTCATTAAATGAAACCAAATGAAAACCTGAAAGGTTTAACTCAATCATAAACTTATATCCATAGGATATGAACCTGTACTCCCATTGAGAATGCTGAAACAATAATTAACACGCATTTTCATAGTTTTCGAGCTTAATTAAAGGTGTAGTAAGCCTTAATGAAAGGTAATGATACCTTCTAGAAACTAAATAAAATATTAGTGCATTTCTTGGGGAACCAAGAAATCAAATTCTATGGAAAATTCAACAACTCGTTGCTAAATGACTTCGATTCGACATCGTCAAGAATTATTTAAATCATTGTCGAGAAAGATTTAAAAATATTCATTGAAATGAGCAATAAAAACTAGAATAAAAATAAAACCAATAACTCACTGATCAACGACATTTTTATCGCTCAAATTTGCCCTTAAAGCATTCAACAATAAGGGTAATGCTCTTATTTGATTGTCTTCATTGAGCCTATTGACAGCCATCTTCAAATAAACCATCGTAAAATTCTGAAAGTATTCCACCATTCAAATGAGCTGTCGAAAAGGTAATATATATATACATATGTACATGCATATATGCCATCCAGTGATGACTGTGACCAGCCGATTATAGCAAGCAATTATATTCATTGAATTTGTTATTATTAACAATAAGATAAGAAAATAGTATACACAACCATAGCTATATAAACAAACATAAACTGCATATACCTTGCACCTGAAGTGTGCCAATTGTGAGCACTCACTTGTTAGAGAAGACTGATGGAGTTCTAATAAGTAACTTCAAAACGTTTATGAACAACAGCAAGGAAAGCTGACCGAGCAGCTATCATAACTGATCAAAGTGGTCAAAGCAGTTTACTTTAAAGAGGTCAAAGGTGGAAACATAAAACTGTAGTCTACTAAATATAGTCTACTAAAAATAGTCTACTAAAAATAGTCTACTAAAAATTGACTAAAAAAATATGAAGACTCTATGAAAAAACTATTTAAACGATTATATTAGCCAATTATATAAAGCATAGAACGGTCAAAACGACTTAAAAGATACCGTAGCGATGACATTTCTCTGCGAAGAATCACTACTGAGATAGGCGACGAGATCATCGAACGGTAAAGCAATATCCATATTGCCTTTAATGCGACGATTGAAATGACTCAATAATTCCATTCCCTTAAGAAAACACTGAGAAAATGCGTCAAACAAATATTCAAAGATCAAAGATCAGCGAAATTCGTTTTTCATAAAGTTTTCTCCTCAATGGTTGCATTATGAAGGCGAATATTGATAAATGGGGGATCCAGCTGAATTAAATCCTACTTTGTTCTATATTTCACTTAGCATAGCACCTCAATAAATTTTACTTTCCCGTATGGGAAAGTAAAATAAATTATATAGGAAATGCTGGAATCCCTACACTTAAAACACTGAAAAAATATTGATGTGCATGAAAATGTTTTAGAAATACCTTATACAGCGTTATTCATTACAGCAACCAGTTTAGTTACAGTATTTGCTTCAATACAGACCCCACTTTTGGATGGAATTCTTCCGTTGGATAGAGATAAAAAAGGCACCAGTGATTCAGTAAGAATAAATTCTAACTTACAGATGCTTACGAGTGAGAATTCCTTCTACACATTAGTTAAAAAACATTGGAATCTCGAAAAGTGCAATGTTACATCAGCTATCTTTCGTTTAATATATTCTATCACCCGCATAATTTGTTACAAGTAGAGTCAATAAGAAGTAAAATTATAAAACAACCCAATAAAAATACAAACACCTTCCCAAAGATTCCCGAAAATAGAAGCATTATTGCCTTCATTCAAGCAAAAATGTTGCATTTGTTTTGAAAGCTGCAATTTCTACAAACAAACGAGGTGATTTTTTTCTTCTTTGAACCCGATTCAAAATAAGAAAAGCATAGTCGTTACGAACAATAATTTAATCTTGAAACAATAAAAGAATGGCAGTGCAAAAATTCGACGGTGTAAAACCTCTCAATATGCGGACGATAATCGGTTTCTAATATCCCAAAAATACATACACACATCATTCTAAATCCTTGATCCATCAAAGAATTGGAGAAGCATATTTTGCAATAACCTCAACCAATGGGAAAGATATACGCAAGTATTTACTCGCATCATCTCTTTAACTAGGAAATGTCCTGTAAATTTCTATGCCTTACCCTCATACCCTTTATTGGAATCTTTTGCTTCGGCGATAAGGCCATCATGCCAACTCCCCCCGCCGCTCCCCCCCCCCCCCCCCCCCCCCCCCGTCATCCCGTCTTGCCAGGCCGTGACTGTCTCGAGGTAACCAGTGATTTTATGGGAGTCATCCACACATATGCATCAAATGCGGGTCGACCTGTACCACATAAGCGTTCAAAAGACCAGTTGAAATTCGGGGGTGACATACTTTGGATCGTGCGGCAGGCCCACCAGAAGATAATAACCGAATAATTTCGAGAAGCGATGCTCGCGCAAATTGTTCCAATTTTGCATCTTCACTTAGTGACGCAAGACGAAGAAACAACCGTTCAACTATAATAATTAATAATAATATTTTTTAAATAGTTTATTAAAAATACTTTACTTAGAAACTAAAAAAAAAAACCTTTGAAATGACAACAAATAAACTAATAGTTAAACTAATTAGAATATAATAAACAGAATAAGCTGCAAACTTTAGCCTCAATATAATATAACAATAATAATAACAATAATAGCAATATAACAGTTATTATAATAGCAGTAGTGGCAGAGAGTTCATTAAAGTATCAATTCGAATCATTCAACGATCAACGAATGCGATGAAAATGAGAGCAATAACGATTAAATCGATCAAATTGAAAATGGTAACATACGTTGGAAACATGCTTCACTATCGGAACAACCTTCAGCCATTCTGAAATTTCTGGATATAGGTATATTAAACCTGAAATATATTCGATCACCTGAAATTCCATCATTTTCTATGTCGCTTTCATCATTGAAACGCATTCATAACATCACCGCTTATATTTCAATTTTTTAAAACTTTTTAGTGAATAATCGCAAAAAAAAGAGAGAGGAAATGGCACTTTTATATATAAATTTTAAAAAAATGGAATTATAAACTTTTTTACGATAACTCGATGAAGAAAGATTGCGATTTTCGCCATTTTTTTAGAGTAATATTACAATAAACTAGGAAATTCTAACAATTCAATAATTCAATAAAAGAAAATCGAATCTTGTCAACATCAAAGCGCTATACTGCAAAGGGAGAAATCCATCTTTCAAATTTTTAAGCTTTAAATTAGCGCATAAAATGTAAACCAGACATATTTTATGATATTTCATTTTTCAACTGCCATAAATTTCCTACAGGTTGTAAATCAAATAGCTTCGACTTAGAAAACAGTGGAAAAAATTGTAACTTTTAATTTAAAAAAGTAATGAAAAATTTGGGACTAATAAGATGGGTAATTCTGGAAAATAAAATAGTGGAAAAAAAGGAAAAAAAAAAACAACTGCGAATTGCGACTCAAGGTCCAACCAATCATTCCTCCCGAAACAACCTGAGGAAGACAAGGAATTTTGGCTGTTAAGAAAGCGACCTCAGGTATCCTAGTTCTAAATTACATTTTTCTGAAACTGAAAAAGTAATCAAGAAAAATTATAGCAAAAAATTTCTTACAACATTTTACTTTTAAATAATATACTAATAAAGATTTGTGCAAATTAAAAGCATTCTATACGAGGAGTAATAGAGATGTGAGGCGCTATAGAATCAAAAATCAGTAAGTCATATAAGAAATGGAAAAATTTAACGCTATATGCAATTTTAAAAACCAATATTTTTAATTTTTTTTTTCAAAACCAAAAAATTTTTAAAAAACCAATAAAATTTTTCGATTATTGAAAAAATAACCTGCTGAAAAATTGAAAACCCTACCTCCTTCACCTAGCAGATTAGAAGGAGGGTGGGGAAGGGAGTGGGGGAGGTGGAAGGGATGGATTGTTCAAGTCTTTCACAACATATGGATCAGCACTAGCTTCATAAGTAGAACAGCTGATGCTGCAAACAGCAGTGATGCACTCATAGCTGACTCATTTCACTGTTAACGAATACTCACACTATAGGACCTTAGTCGTTTGAAATAAATAACTACTGAAAATAAAACTTAAATAAAAACTGAGAAGGACAGGAACTTTTGCTTATTCCATATACTACGGTAAGATCAGGGCTAGAAAGAAGCGGACTTCATCGAGTCATTCAGTCTACCAACGAGATGGAAGATTCCGATTGAATCGCTCAACCCCATCTTCCCTCCTATCCAATAAAAAGACCACCTATCCTTACCCTATTAAGAGGGCAAATGCTTCCCTTCAATCACATCATTCCCCACATTCTTTGCAATCATTTTCTCCTCTTTGTACCATTTTCCCAAATAATCGATGAAATACACAAACAAACTTCATTAAGCAACCAAACTCACTTCTACCAAACTTTTGCTGTTTGTGATCACTCATCTTTCCTTAATCGCTAGACAACATAAACATCTATACCCTATTCTCTGTGCTACGTAACATTAAAGCTCACCAACTGATGGTGAGTAGGGTAAAGCAAAACGAAAGGCTTCAAAGCACACTACATTTTTTTTCTTTAATGAAGCTTTCTACGAGAAATTATTACTCAAAATATTCATATATTCCCTTAGATATTTACTTCTTTCGTTTAGAATTAATGAATTTTGAAAATTACATCCAACAAATTAATGATATTATGCAATTCAACCACTGCCATACCAAATGCTAGTAGTATGTCGAAAAAGGGAAAGAAGGAGGCTATAAGAAGTGGAAGAAGGGGGAAGGGAAATTGGTAAGCAAAACCGCCATACTTCCAACAAAGAAAGGGATCCGTAAGGCCAAGACACCCCTTCAAGACTGTAGAGAATCCCTTCAAAAATTTATTCTCATAGGAAAAAAAGTTGTTTTATTTTATCTATGTTACTTAATTTTTTTCAAGATTTGACAGCCAACTTGGCTCAACAAGTACTAAGTGCAACCAGCCCCCCCCCCCCTTGGCCCATAGCGATAAGAGCCCAATCCTGGCTGGTGAAGCTTGAGCATAAGTGATAGTGCATAATGGTGAAAGCCCAAGCCTGGTACATTGAACTTAAAAAATTGGATGCTGTAAATCAATTAGCGAAACATATCACTGCTGTTTTAATTGTGCAGCACTAAATGGTAAATATTTTCCTAAAACACTGGGGAAGAGTGATTACCCACAAACAACGATAACAGACAACTCGAGATGAAAGTTTAGCAACGAAATAAAATAAATCCAAAGAGAATAACATTTTTACAAATGTAAATTATTGCTCAAGTCTTGGGCAAATATAATTTACCTATGATGGGTAAAAATGTTGGTAGACTAAATAATATGCAAATTACCTGCAAATATAGCAAATACAACGTTGAGTACAACGTTCGTTTGTTATTTCCAAACTAAACAAATAGAAACACAGAAGTGAGAGCCTCCGTATGCCTGAAAACAGTAACAAATTTTTTAGTAAACTGTTTCAATAGGTAAAGAAGCATCGCATTGGTAATATCCACGAAACATGAAGCTCCTATGTTTAAAGCATCGCGGCTCCAAAACAACATATGATGGAGCACTGAACCTTATGCAGTAATTGTTTGACACTAATTTATTATATATTGGAACTAGGCTGGAGTATAGGGCCTAAATCGGCAGCCTAAATATACAGCCTAAATCGGCCATGCTGCATTAGAAAACTAGCACAATCTACGATGGGTATTACGTACCAGGTGATGAATTACAATATCAAAGAATGAATTTTCACCCGACCTGATTTAAAAATGATTGCCTATCGAAGAAAGAGAACCACTCGTTTTCTAACATTCAAAACATATTGATCCAAAATCGTCGAATTTAGTAGCGGACGAACCCGGCCAAGACTCACTAGGCCAACCCCTGATGGTGTGCTTAGCAATTTAAATACAATGTCCTCTCCTTCTCTTCCGGTTGGTTTGATGATGATGAAAGAAAAGTTCTTTTTCAAGTTTCAAAATGAGAACAACATGGATTATTATCGAGTAAACATTAATGGACGATGATGGGAGAAAGGAAGTCCCGTCCTTCCACTTCTAGAGACACACTTACCCACCAATTAAGATGGGAAATGAGGATGGGATTGTCGGGGAGGTGGGAGAGACAAATATTATTTCCCACCCGTCCTATTCAATATGTCAAAGAAGCCGACAATTGCGCCCATAGGGTTATACAACTCATAATTATCCACAAAAAAACTTTCCCACATTTTTTCCAACTTAACCGATCATGGGAGTTCTACTTACCTATGACCCTTACCTCATCTTCATCGTACTTACCTTTACGTACTTTTTCCTCAAGGGTACCGTATTCACCCGTGAGGAAAAATATTTTTGGAAAAGTTCGTAAATTCAGTCGTTTCCGGGTAAAAACTATCGAACACAATGATGCAATATACAGAAATATACTTTGAAAAAAAGAAGATTACGTTGTTTAAAATATAAATCTATGCTTACCCGTATACCTGTACTTATAAACTACTGTCGATGAAGAAATCCATGCATTGGCGCAAATGTCACATAACGCATCTGTCCATCGCACAATCAACTAATACCATGGATGCCGGTATCAATAATGTGGAACGGCGCAAATGGCTACTTAGCAGCAGTTTTTTTTTTTCAAGTTGAGGTGGGTGAGGCTCTGAAAACAAATTGAAAAATTTCCGCTACTAGACTATCATTTTGGAATTCTCAACAGGTAATTCCCATCTGTAACTAAGGTAATACATATATANAAAGGGTTTATGCTTCAACGATGATATCCGGAAGAAGTAGATTTGAAATTTGTTGAAGAAGAAATTTAAAACTATGCAAAACATCCGGTCGCAATATTTTTTTTTCCGGTCAATTAAAACATGCTCACATCGATTGTGGGGAAGGGGGGGGGGTGGGGGGGAATGCCCGCAAAGTGAAATATTTTCGCTGATTCTAAGTTGTAATTTCTCTACCCGTTTATGTAATCAGGCTTGTATGAGCAAGCTACACTTTACGAAAAACAAATACAGATAAAGGTATTTCTGCATATTCTCAAAGCACCCGATATCAGAGCACTAAGTGAGAAGACCATACAGGAAAATATCATTCGAAAATAGATCGACAATGAGTATTGAAAACATTTCAATAATGCTTCATAAACTTTCACTGCAAAGATAACTTCGAGTGAAGTTCATGATCGACTTTCCTATTTCTATTGGAGTACCAGATGACTGGAAATATTCTCGTTGCATGTGCCACCTTGCTTGTCGTGAAATTCTATAATTGTGGAAATTTTGAGAGAGAATGAGAAAAAAAAAAGAAAAGAGAAAGACAGAGAGGAATTGCTTAAGTGAAAGAAAGATAGATAAATAAAAACAAAAGTTGCAAAAGAGCAGGAATGGTGTCCGAAATTGCCCAAAACAGAATAAACCATGACAAAACCCGCAAAATGCACCAAAAAAAAAAAAAAAACAAAAACAGATGAACGTTGCTGAACAACCATCCAAAGATCGCAATGACAAAGGAATGTGGTGATGACGAAATCCGGAGGACGGCAAAACAGCGAATAAGCAGCGATTCAGAAGGTATGATGCCAGCTAGGGTACTAGTGGGTTTCAGATTGCCCACAAAAGTGATGAAGCTATGCGCTTCTTTCTGAACGCATAAACGCAACAAAGATAAAGGCATCTTTATTTTCGTGCACAAAGAAGGATAAAACTCAGAGGGTTGCAGAATCACTTTCGAAACAATGAATGAAGGATATATAAACCCTCTTGGAATCTAAAGATTCGGTTGCGAATCTTGGCTGTATGTGGTGAGATTTCGTTATATTCGTTATTTGATGGTTTGCTCTAGTTTAAGTGTTGATAGATGTTTAATTACGCAAGTTCCCAGACAATAGGTATTCCAGAGGCGACGTTTCTGAAAACGGAAGGAACGATTGTCATAGTGAATACGCTCGTGGTCAGCCCCGAAACGTGTCACTCCAACAGGCAACATGCATGTGATATCAATCGGAGCTATTCGAGGACGCAGAGTAAAGCAGAATGGGAAGAGCCCAGTTGCGTTGATATGTAGTGGGCTTTGTAATATGTTCTTTTATTGTCGGTCTTTGGAGATTCATTTTCCTCTTTGGGTCACAAATCGACGGTCAGTACCCTCCTTGTCATGTGATTTAGTGAATTGCCTGAAACAGGAGAACTTGGCCTGAATCAGGAGAACTTGGCCTTAAACAGGAGAACTTGGCCTGAATCAGGAGAACTTGGCCTGAAACAGGAGCATCCGGAATAAGGTTTAAAATATGCGCATCAGAAAGTGTTCACTGATTCACCATATGTTAGGGTTTCATCGTGATGATGATTTCCTATCCATCGTTTGCCTTCCGTTGTCTGCCTTCCCATCCTTGACAATCCTTTATATTCGCATGACCTTTTGTTTTACTCGACATTGTTGACAACCTTCTCCTTCTCCTGTGCTTCTATATAAACCACATTATTGGAAGGGAATCCGACGATTTAATATCTAATAAAGTGAGCAGAACATAATTGGGCTGGGTAAGTCCGTGTGAGAAAAGGGTACATCAATGAGGAAATACCGAAATTTCAAGAAGGAAATCGCGAAATTTCAAGGAGGAAATACCGAAATTTCAAGGAGGAAATACCGAAATTTCAAGGAGGAAATACCGAAATTTCAAGGAGGAAATACCGAAATTTCAAGGAGGAAATACCGAAATTTCAAGGAGGAAATACCGAAATTTCAAGGAGGAAATACCGAAATTTCAAGGAGGAAATACCGAAATTTCAAGGAGGAAATACCGAAATTTCAAGGAGGAAATACCGAAATTTCAAGGAGGAAATACCGAAATTTCAAGGAGGAAATACCGAAATTTCAAGGAGGAAATACCGAAATTTCAAGGAGGAAATACCGAAATTTCAAGGAGGAAATACCGAAATTTCAAGGAGGAAATACCGAAATTTCAAGGAGGAAATACCGAAATTTCAAGGAGGAAATACCGAAATTTCAAGGAGGAAATACCGAAATTTCAAGGAGGAAATACCGAAATTTCAAGGAGGAAATACCGAAATTTCAAGGAGGAAATACCGAAATTTCAAGGAGGAAATACCGAAATTTCAAGGAGGAAATACCGAAATTTCAAGGAGGAAATACCGAAATTTCAAGGAGGAAATACCGAAATTTCAAGGAGGAAATCGCGAAATTTCAAGGAGGAAATACCGAAATCTACCAGAATTGTTGGGGAAGAGTTAGTAATTTAGCTCTATCTACTTGAACAATCGGAATGTACCATACTTTGTTTCAATGAGGCCGAAATTGACTCTCTACGCAAGCGAGTGTGGTAATTCGATTGAATAAAGTCCATAAGGCAGATAGATATTTGTGCATTGAAAAGAAAGAAGGACAATTCTTTTTCCAGATATCAATAGATATGAACCATTTCCACAAATTAATGAATACGAATCACTTGCAAACACCTCTCAATCAGTCGAATCATTCAAATCTTCAACCAAAAAAAAAAAAAAATTCCCCAAGAAACAATTCCCCAAGAAAGGTATACCTCATGGATTCTCGAAACCATCAGCCCATTCAGCATGAGGGGCGGATGGTAATTTACAATAAGAGCAAAGATTAATTTTGGTGCTTAGCAGTCTTGCAGGGATAACTCAACATATTTCATTATGAATCCATTGGTCATTGGTCATTGGTCATCAAAACCCGGTTGGTCATTCATTTAATTAACGACACCAGCCAGGTGTAGTTCAAAAGTTCGCAGAAATTTGCTTTACTTTCTTCAAAGTCTATCTATTCGAATAATTTCGCAGTATTTCATTAAAAAAAAACCAATGCTAATTGGGGAATAGGCTAGCAAATAAGTACGAATAAATAGATTACCGTACTGTGTACTGCATGCTTTTGTAGGAAAGAAACTGCGAGTAATCTAAACTATCGTACATGTAGTTCTCGACCTCTAGATCGGGAACTTCAAGGTCATACGACTGGCATAATTTCAATATGCAAATTTTTGATTAGTTCACTATCAATGGCAATACGTACAATAGCTTTATCCAAGACCCCGGTCACCGTTGTATAAAATAATTTTGGGTATTTAGAACATAGTTTAGCTTGCTTATTTATGACTTTATATAATTTTCCTCATATGATGTGTAATATTATGCTTGAAAATATTGAATTATCTCTTACAAATAGGTCCATTCGCTTTGTATAAACTTCTTTCCGATATACTGCTAATAGATGTAGATTGAACCTATTCGTATAGTTTTCCTCAAAGAGGTTAATAAATGTTTGGAACTGCATAACGGATGATGATGTNTATATTCGTTTTCGCTAATAAACAATAATTCATTACGT
Organism: Baylisascaris schroederi; assembly: GCA_006503575.1. Lineage (NCBI taxonomy): Eukaryota > Metazoa > Nematoda > Chromadorea > Rhabditida > Ascarididae > Baylisascaris > Baylisascaris schroederi. Next base: position 127,596 of record QEWY01001572.1, read on the forward strand.
TCTAAAATTTAGAGATGTTTTTTTTTTTTTAAATTTCTAAACAATAGAGAAATTGAAAATTGAATTTCAATTGTATAGAATGAAATTTTAATGAATAGATTTCATTTCTATAACCTATTCAAGTATTTAAGTAATTAAGTAAATTAGTAATAGAATTGTTGCTCATTGTTTAGATGATCGAGAAACATCTATACTTGTATATACTTTGTACATTGATTTCTGTAATCACTATCAATGATCAATTCTTTATTTAATTTTTGTTATATTTTAGATTGGTTGAGTTTTAATGTTTATAGAATTTTTATATCTCTTGTTTTTTACAGATCCTTTTTTTCAATATTCCTGTTTTACTGTCTGAAATCGAAGCGCATATTGGTGAAGCCGGTTGGCAATAATTGAGTTTGTACTATGATATCACCTCTGAGCTATTTTCGCTCTTTTAAAGGTGATCTCTATTGCAGAGTATGAAAGATCGAGTGAACTATAGAACTGTTAAAAAGAAGCCACATCTTACGCATTCTTCATCGTTTGCACTCAATGAAGATGATGGAAGTGGGATTTTAACTCTTTTTTTTTTTTTGTTTTTATTTTCTGTTTTTGTTTGTTTTTTTTTTCGTGAAACGTTTAGCAGAGGTATGCTTCTAATTTTAAACTTCTAAAAATTGCTATAGATAAACCTAAATGAAAGAAAAGTAGCGCGCCATTGAAGACAAGCTTTTTTCCTCTAAACTTGCGGAGTTGGCGGCTGTCACTCTCAATCTAGAGATAATTGACGCTGGCGCTAAGACCATCTATGCAAATGAATGAATTCTTTGATTTTATGGCGTCATTAGAGAGTGTCCAGTCAGGTGCAACTTCAAAGTTGGTGTATTCCAAACATTTAAGCCTGGTTCTATTAGTGGCAGCTTCATATATCCGCTCACACTTTGAGGATGCAATATCTATACTTAAAGCTTTTATCAGTTCTCAAAAGAGTTGTTTACAATGTTTCAAATATATCTTAAAGCAACTTCCCGCAGTGTTAAGGGTTTTGATAATATTGGGAGCATAGTTTTATAAAACTCCAACCTTTTCTTGATTGATAAAGGAAATTTTATCAGTGATAAATAAATGCGTCGATTTATCAGTAAATGGAATAATTTCATACCTGATTCAGGGAAAGTATGTGTTGACAGTGTTTTCAATGAGTATTTAATTCGTGAAGTACAACGAAATCCACTCATCTATGATTATGGACATGAAAACTATAACAATGCACAAATGAAGCAACAAGTTTGGGAACATATTGCTACAATTTTAATGGCTTCCGGTTTGATTTTATTCTTTTACTCGTGTTTCTTTTTTATCTCCTATGGTTATCATCGTTTAGAGTACTGTTTAATGCTGTACTAATAAATGATTCAACAAATGCAAAAATTCTTTTATCTCTATGAAGAGAACAATATTTTTTCATTGTTCATTTTTTCTGTACTCAGACATGCATATGAACTGTTAAGTTGTAGTGTTTGCTGTACTTCTGTTCATTGGGTTTCTATTTGTAAAATATTGTAAAATTGAGAATCCTCGAAGGCTATGATGAATTGTTTTTCAGTTGACGCAGTGAAGGTTAGATGGAAGACGTTACGTGATCGCTATCAGAGGGAACGTAGAAGGCTTGCAATCGAAGAGGCAAAAGGTCATCTTGTTCATTCTCCATTCGCTCTCTTCTCGGCTATGCATTTCCTTGATAGTTTCATCGGTGATGCACCTAAAAAGTAAATATTTTATTGTTTTCGTCTTCTAAATAGACATTATATTTGAATATGTTGAATGTGTTTTCCATAATGTCTCTTTAAAAAAAAATTTTTTTTTTCCTTTTAACTATCTCTTGTGCAATGATAATAATTGTATATTCGGGTTGAAGCATTAAGCTTAGCTGGGATTAGAATTGGAATTAGAATTAACAAAATTATATATGGGAACCTTTCGGTATAGGAACTTAAAATCCTCACTGGTGATAATAAAAACTTTGATTTAAATCAATTCGGGTGTGTTTAAATTTTCGAATTTCATTTCGTTTCTTTTAAGCTATCGATTGGAATGTATAGAGGGATTTTGGATATGTGAGAGCACTAATAGAAAATAACATACAAAGATTAGCTCATTAATGAGTGCATAAATTTATATTTTTTATTGCAGTGCAAGAACGAAACGAGTTGCTGATTTAGCTCCAACAAATTTAACTCCAACTCCATCGAACTCCAACAAACAACAAAGGGACAAATGTTCACCGGAAGGGAATATACGTAACGAAAATCCATTCTGTGACAGTACTTCCGCTGTTATTCAAAATAAAATGTAAGATTTTTTTAAAATTTTAGATTATTAGAAAAAATTTAACTTGTTGCTTTTCCCTTTGAACTGCTCATATCACTGAAACGATTACTGTTGGGTAGAGCCGTCTTATATATTACCGTTTTTGTACATTATATTATGGGCAGTTATAGAAAGGTTGCGGGTTGTTGATGTTATCAATGGCGAAGATATTGCATACGGGCTGATCGACCCGTGGCCAACTTTTATGTCAATAAACTCATGAATGAGAACTCACGATATGCTGGTAGGAATTTGGTCAAGAAACAAGCACCTGTAAGGCTCATCAAATGACCAAATTATAGGTAGTGACCATTTAGTGACCACTTAGTGACCAGTACCTAAACGAAAATGCTAAAAATATATTCAGTGCTATGTGCAATGACCGGATGACGAACATTAGAGATGCGGAGAATGAGCATAAGAAAGAGACTTTCTCCGACGATGGCATTCCGTCGACCTCATTTGTGTCTGCGTATCCCGAAGCCAATATACGACAGCAAATCTCTACGAGGCAAACTCCACTTAGCACAGTTGGTACACACAATGCGGTTTCATTGCCGTTCGTTGTTCCACTACAGCAACATATACCATCAGTGGAGCATATGATGATACGGTCACAGTATCCATCAACACAGCATACGGTTGCAATGCAACCTCTACAACAAGATAAAACGATACAGCACGTCGACCGACCGGGTGAACGGGTGAAAATGATGCAACAAACAACGTAAGCTTTTATTGTATAGTAGCACTTCACATTTAAGCAAGTTGAGAAAGCAATAGAAAGCATTCTTCATGCTTAGTGATTGAATAAGATAGCCCCAGTATGAATATACAGATGGAGTTATTGTAAATGAGTTTTAACGTTTTATATGCCGCAGCATGCATATTTCTTGCTGCAACCGTGTGGGTGGGAACGTCAGCGATAGCGTAGTGGTAGAGAGTTCTGTCGGCGATCGAAATGTCGTCAGTTCGTCTTCGCCTGCCGACGAAACTTGAAATAGTATTGGCTAGGACATTATTCCCGTCTTTTTTTGTGCCTTCTTTCGACACGGAAGAACTATTTGAATACTTTAGTTTAGTTATGTTGACATCGTTTACTGCAAATATTTGGCATATATTTTCACTTCCATTATTGATTTCGTTTCCTTATTTCTTAATGCATTTATCATAATTTAGTAATTTAAACGATTTATTTTCTATAGTGAAGTGGCCACTACCATTGTCGAGATGAAAGCGGATGAAAATATACGGGAACGAACTGGTCGAACTTTACGAAAACGAAAACAAAACAATCAATCCACCATCATAAATGAGAGAATTCCGAGTATGGTGCGGTTTATTTGATTTATTTCTTTCATTTTCTTTTTTCTTCCTCTGGGCTTTTATTTATTTGCATACTGTAACTGTTGTAATTGTTGCATCTTTGCATCTCAAACGATCGTTTATCAATGTTATCGGCTATCGAAGTTATTGAGGAAATTTTTTCCGATATCGGTATATAGAGTTTCTAAATGAGTAAAAATGTAGCGTTGTGGGAGGACTTCCACGGGTACATTACAGTAAGTAACAGGGAAGATAAAGTAAAAAATATCTAATTCAAAAATAGAATATATGTGAAGGGGGAGGGGGGTTATGGGGGAAGATATTCGAGTGATAAGCAATTGAACAAATTTTGCTTGTAGCATTTTTGCTCAGAAAAAAACAGGTCCAGCTATCATCTCATATATTTTCATATTTTTCTTCGATTGTTAAGTCTATCAACATCAACGTACAAAGGAGAGGAAGAAGTTAAAGTAAAGTTGAAAATTGCAGCACTCTAACGAAGTGATCACTTTTGGTGTACCTAATTATGGATCGGTCACTGAGGATGTTCTCTTTGCACAATCAATCGGTGCGAAATTGGCTAAAATAGCCGATGGTCCTGAAAAAGATCGCCTCAAAATGACCATTCTTCTTTGTTTCATCAATTTTTGTATGTCCACCAAACTTCTTCACTTATATATTTCCAATAACGCAATGTTCACTTTAATTTATTTTTTCAACTTTAATTTATTTTTTTTTCAACTTTTCTTATAGCTCTTTTTTTACACGCAAATTTTTATGTGAAAACAAATGGCATAATAGTGTCTGTCTATCGGCTCAATCCAACCTAAGAAGCATTTAAGTTTGAGCTAACAAATTTTTTTTGAGTATAATACAAACTTTGGATTGATTCTTTTCGTCGATATTAAACTTGATCCATAATTTTAAATCAATTAAAGTAACTTAAAGGCATCTAGAAATTCGTTTATATTTTATGCAGATCGGATCGCAAGGAACGAACGCTTTCGTTAATGATGCAAACGCTTAGATCATTAAACTACCACTGCATTATTGCGCACGTTTGATTATTTGTCGGCGATTAATGAAACCGGTCGGTATAGTGAGTGAATTTCTAAAATCGGCTATTAATGAGACCGGTTGGTCTACTAGGCAGATTTGTAAAAGTATATTCGATATCGTGTCGGCTGTCTTGGCTTTTTTTTTTCATTTCCAAAGAAATAGCTATATGAGGGATTCACCAGCTGCATATGAGGCGATCTGCATCTGTTTATTACGTTCTTTAAAGTGGACTTAAGTGCTTGTAAGGATTTTATTATTGGATGATTTTATTGTGCTTTTACTAATGATTTCTATTTGTGGTGCAGAAATTTTTTTATTTTATTTTTTTTTTCAGCAACCTCACGCGAATCTGATGTTCTACCGATCGAATTGAATGCATCGAAAACGTTTCATTAAGTGTTTTATTTGATGATTTTTACATTGAAAATATTATAATGAATAAAAAAAAAAAATTGTTTTTTTTCTCTTCATATTTGAATATTCAGTCCTAACTATATAATTAGGCGAGTGTAAGAGATCGTGATGGTGTTGGCATCGATGTTAGCTTGACGATATGTTGTTACTGCAATGCATAGAGTGAAATTAATTAGCAGTGAGCTGTCAATCTGCATTCACCAATTGCACGCCTTCAAATAATACCCCCACACTTGAGCCACAATCGTTGTGAAGATGCTCTTTAGATGTGTTTCCACTATCATCTAAACTACCCCTACCACCATCAAATACATCCCATCGTTTAACCTTTCAGCAAACTCGTAATCAGCAACTTTTCAAGCTTTTATTTCTTTTTTATTATTCTATTATTTCCTATTTACGGGATTTTTTTCAAGTAGACGGCTTAATATTTCTGATCGATCATAGCTATAAACACTTTAAGAGGCTATTATTGAAGTCCTAATTTTGCTAATTAAAATACTTCATATATGAGATGAATAATAAAATGAATGAATATTTTGGGGGGGCGGGGGTGCTATTGACATATGAATAGAAGGGATAAAAATGAGCGTTGAAAGTTGAAGAGAGTGGAGATTGCCGACTGCAAGTGGAATAGTTGATCGTTCGGCTAATTACTTGACGATTCAAGCATTATGACTTTGCAAAGCGATGCCGTTCCATGTGGTTTGCTTGGGTTGACTAGTTGCACTCTATATTTGCCCTTCGATTCCTTGCATATCCCTCTTTGATTGCTATCCTTTTGCGTTCGATTTTATACTCCTTTTAAGTTGACTCTTTGAAGCTTTTTTCTCTTCACACACAGAGGGTTACCCAATCTCGATGAACCCTTCGAGCATTGATTATCGAATGCATTGCGTTATATAATCATATTGCCCCAGGCAATAACGCCAAACTCCTGCTGTTGAATTGTTCTTTTATCACAGTTTTATTATTTTTGAACATTGTAGTGATAACACTATAGACATACAGGTAGAGGAAGATTGGTGATATCTGTCCATACCTGTCCAGGTTCGGCATGCTTATTGCCATACCTATCCACGTTGAAAATGCTTATTGATTTGTTTATTGCTTCCGTGGTTGAGTATTTATTTGTATACAAGGAAAGCTAATATATATATACATCTCCTATGTCATCATTAACCCATCATATTTACCAAAAAATTTGTTTTATGATTCAACTGAAATCTCTACTCAATGGTATCGAAATTGCTAAGCAAATCTTTAAATAAATTTAAATAATTTCAGCTATTTCCTATAAAATCGTTTCAATTGAAGTACAAGTTGGCAATTTCTTCAGGAAAACGATATTGTCTTCTTGATTTACTTTGTCTACTCAATAGCGAGATTTAATTATTGGAGATAAAACTAAATCACACAATTATTTCCACTTCAAATATTCGCCTACAATCAAAATACGATTTTATTAGATATAACTGCTTTTGAATGATATTCCACTAATATAGAGGGTTACTGACATAATTAAGGAAAGATCATGCAGAGAGAATATATGACGTTTGAATTTTTACATCGAAATGCGGCAATTTTTTTTTTTTTTTTGAACATATAATCTGGTAATAAAGAATCGTATCATATGACCTTAGCGAGAAGGTTATTAGAAGACGAGAAATGAAATGCGAAACAGATAACTAACTTTGCAATGTGTTTGAATGGCGGATTCCTTAAAATATTTTGCACTTTAGGAATATTTTCAACGTTTCCACAGAGGCTCTTGATTCAATCAACGCTTGGATTGCTTACTAAAGAGATGTTGGAGAGTCCCTGAAATAATGGGCAAAATAGGGAATTGTGTGTGTATGTGTGTGTGTGTGNATCATTTGATAGTAATGTGTTTGCGCATTAAACTTCTAGGAATTATAAAGATGTTCTTTAATGTTTGAATTAGTAAGGTTTCATCTCAAAGAAAACAAATAAGCTTCGTCAGTTGATGAAGTGGGATCCCAATCACGATTGGGAATTAGAATATAAATGGCTGAACAATCTGTCGGAAACACATGGAATGCTTTAGTTCTTCGAAACTCTTTTTTAACCAGTTAATGGGAGGGGAGGGAGAGAGGAACTACCATTCCAGTTTTACTCAAAAATGGAAGGTGCGCTGAAATGTTAAATGCTATTCCATCACTAATTCGAAGCAGGAGTTGTATTGAGGAGAACATCTTATAAAGAAAGCAGGATTATATCATCCTAGTTTAGGATGCCACCTTATTATATCCTCATGTTGCCGTAAAATTCGATCGAATCTATCAAGTAACTGCAAAATTTCGATCCAATTAAATCAGTTATTAATCACTCATTGTCATATTATTCTATAATTCTTTATGCCTAAAGTAAACAACTTTTCGAACTGAATGAACATTACTAGTTTTGTGGATTTTTAGAAACGGGATTTTAATTTTTTAAATCGGGATTTCTAGTGGGTTTTATTTGAGGTCATACGGTAGGTTTTATTTGAGATCATATGGTGAATCATTAAAACATTTACAAAAATTCAATTCTTCTGGTGATTGAATGCTAAAGAGAAAAAGGTACTGTATCGTTCACATATACTAATAGAACCGCATTAAAACAGAGCAGAAATGAAACACAGCATTGAGTAACACTCGTGGTAGTTGTAGTGATAACACTAATGATAACACTAGTGATAACACTGATAATGATAAACCCTCGGTGCTGATAATACTACCTAGCGTTACTTGATGCTACTCCAAAAGTCTGTGCGTGTCTGCGTATGTCTGAGGATTTGTCGCTATGAAGTGTTCTGTCTGAAGAAGATATGTTTATTGAAAATGTGAGCGGCAAATCAAAGCAATTAGTTCTGTAGGATAGGCGAATATTGAGAGAGAGTTAAGTGTGCTCGGATGTTGTCACACTATATTATTATCGCATTCTTTTGTTCGTTCAATAAAGACCGACACCTTTGTGCCTCTAGCTGCAATTGACCTTCGTTGGTCACTAACATGTGGTCACTAGCGGGCACCCCTCCCTCTTCCGCTATCTATTCTCTTCGTTCACCTCTTGAAGAATCTTGCTGTCACCCTCAGCAGGGGGTTTACCTGTTTAATAAGAATTACAGACAAAGTACCAATAAACGATCTAATCAATAATATTGACATTAAAGGATCGGAGTTTTCAAAATACCTGAAAGCAAACGGATAGGAAAAAAAGGATATAAACGATGGGAAAGGTAAAATTCGGGAAGAAATAGGGAATGAAAGCGAAACGGTTCAGGTATATTTCTATTTATAATTTCTGAAGTGTAATATGCTGATTTGCCTCTTGTCAATTCGCTATATAACATGAGGATACTTCTGGTGCGTAGCTTAAAAGCAACGAGCACATTAGTGCACCCAGTAGAACGGGCGGAAAGAATGTGAACTTGAGCTTGAGCTAGAACCTGAGCTCAAAGTAAAAAAGTTAACGTGACAATCATAAAATACCGGTAAACGTTCTACCCCTCATATTCACAGTAATTTTCATCAACTACTATAATATATTCGAAAATGAGTTTTCATAAGATTATCTATTAAATGGAAAGAGTTTTTAACGATTTTATTTGTCACTGTNTATATTTGTTCCGATACTTATTATAATGCGATTGAAAACCTGCGGTTGAATGGTTGAAAACCTTTCCGCTTAACGAAGGAAAACAAGAACTTCCTTTCAGTTGATTATTCGATGTTATAAGTTTAGACGAGTCATTGATAGACTTTGCTAACGAAATTTACGAGGCAAGAAAATATGTAAAAATTTATTTAATCGATGATCGGAACTGTATCCTTCCTCTTTGATTTAGTGATCACTCGTTATTACTAAAGATTATCTAAGATTACTCTAATTGCCAACTCGAAAAACCATCAGTGGTATAGAAAATCAACAAATATATAGTTTTGAGATCTATTTGCTGGATAAATCAATAGTTCGAAATAGCAAAAAATTTTTCCTACCGCCATCGTCAGTTGAATTAGAAATTTCCGGATTTTCAGAAAAAAATTTCCATTCATTATCCATATGCCAAAAACTATTTCTTTTGGAATTTGACGACGAATTTGGTTGTCAATTCGTCGATTGAAAAACTTTGACGGTTTAGGTTATCTACATTTTTTCGATATTTTATAAAAGCTTTTATTGGCTTTTATTCACAAATATACGGTAATAACTTATAGCCGATCATCGCCTTATTGAAAATTTCTACTTTAGGAACCAAATATAATTCGCGGAAAAAAATTTTTTGGTGAAGAAAGGAAACGTTAAGCAAAAAAAAAAAACTTTTCATAGCATTTGAAAGAAAGTATAGAAATGCTTAAATAGCTTAACGTAAAAAAGTTGCATTTTTTTTTAATCGGTAAAATGCAATAAGTTGCGCACATTTATTCAATTATTTGTTGCATTATTCGAATACCTCAACAATGTTGTCATGATTTATTTCATCGTCTAATACTACTTGGCATCATGCCGACTTTTTTCGGTTTTATTTAATTAATTTTTTAATGAAATTCAGTTATTTCAAGAAATAAACTCAAATAAAAGCAAAATACAACTTGAAGCAATAAAATACAACTTGAAGTATTGTAGATTTTTCCAAGAAATATACATACCTAAAAGAGCTTCGATGAATGGAATTTTAGAAACTTAGAATGATTTGCCTCATCGAAATTGATGTGATCACAAAAAATTGTGAAAGATCAAGGGATAATGATTCGATCAATCGATAATCATGCAGTGCATAGTCTAGTCAAATACGGCCATACTTCCATGATGAATTTCCAATAAAAAATCGCTAATCTTTTTTCCCCGGATAAA